>JACEFZ010019138.1:0-10000 GCA_014155875.1 Cepaea nemoralis
CATATAAGAAACAACATTGCTGATAAAGACAAATTTCACACAAGAGACAACATTGCTGATATAGAAACATTTCATACAAGAGACAACATTGCAGATATTGACACGTTTTACACAAGAGACAACATTGCAGATATAGACACATTTAAAGCGAACGAAAGAAGAAGAAGAAGAAGAAGAAGAAGAAGAAGAAGAAGAAGTAGAAATCCAAAGGTTGTGCATATCGTCAAGGTCACTTGAAGAAGCATATGTCTCAGTGCCCGAATAGTACATCTAATCAAAATTGTGGGGAAAACCTACGCGTTAACACACGTTTCTCTCTGTCTCTCACTCTGGGGGTGGTATACTCCAATGGTAGATGGAAAGATACTTGCCTCTCAAGCAGCAGGACATTTTCCTAACAATTACCTAATCCACGAGCTTGTCTAGTGTGTGTTCGACAGTTATTGCCCAATATCTCTGAATTGTTGTGTGGTCTTTGCCAGGCTTGGGCAGGAATATTAAATAACGGCCATTGCACCCTTCTTCGAGCATGCCATTGCTTGCTTGCTTGTGTTCGCTGGCTGTGAACTCCAGCGTGAAGTCCTGTATGTCGGATGAAGACACCCTGTCGTCCAACATCAGTGTGATGTCATACAGGACCTGAGGTGTGCGTGAGTATCCATTGTCCCATGTCTGGCTTATTGGTGTGCAGACTGGTGGTTCCTCGCCGTGCAGGCAGATACTCTCCCACTTCGGAAGAATCAGCGATCCTACTACGTTACTAGGACCCCGAAGGGACCTGTTGCCCAGGACGCACGGCTAGGACGTGTTAGTAGGTCTTGGCCAGTATAGAACCTGGCCTTGGTGCTTTGGAAACACCTCTGCGTCCCGAGTATGCCATTCATATTGCTGCTGTTGTAGATACTTGCCAGTTTCTCCACCTCCTGAGAACTTACCAACGTCTACACATGGTGTGTTGTTTTGACAGAGTGCACTGTTTTTTTTTGCACGTGATAGCGCAACCTTATCTCAATCACGGTCATATTTTTTTCCTCCATTTCCTGGGTGCTACTCATATCAGAGACAGTCGTTCTGGCAGCACTGAGCTCTCAGTGTCTTCTTGGTCGCTCTGCTCTAGATAGTGAGGGAACAGAGCCTTACCCATTACCACAAGCAACATCTATATTAACTGTTATGCTAACTGGCGTAGACGATCATGTTTTTCTACTTCTCTCATCTCCACTAGAATGTATCAGTTTATGTGCTGATGATTTTCCATAAAGCCTGTAAACTTTCGAGAATCTTCTCTCGTTGTCTGCCTTTAACTTTTTTTTGTCATTTACCCTACCAGGTGTTACATGTTTTAGTTGTTCTATTTCTTATAAACTGGTAAAAGTTATTACTGCCTCTTTCTGATGTTTGCGGTAGATTATAATTGTGTCTTAGTCTGTCTCACAACATTTAGATTACTAAATTTGGTTGTCCAGGGTATTTCCAACATTCATCTGTCTTCTGCTTCTTTTTTTATAGTCCCTGTTGTATGGCGTTGGTAATCGTGTCTATCTACACCTTTATGTCGTTTGATGCCAGTCATTTCTCATAATGACGTTCCTTCATGCCTTGATGTCAAACTGCTGCTTCTCCTCCCCTCCAACTTTCCCACTGTGACGGCATGCTCCAGCTTTCCCCTTCTCATGACATGCCACAGAATGTGGACTGTCTTCTTCTGATGCGAGTAACCAGTTCTCTTTCTGAGCTAATGTCCCACAAGACATTGTGGGAGCACATGTACACCTCGGAGGAGCAAATAGAACACCATGGTCTGGTAAGGATGAGGCAGCGAGGTGTGACGAGGGGATCTGGCCGACGATCGACGCTCAGAGGAAAGGCGAGACGGACATATAATCAGATTGCAACTGGAACTATTAGTGTTGGAACTCTTCGCTGGCTGCTGAGGATGGGGTCGGAGCGCTTATGGGAATATCTCGATTGCTGTGATGTCGGTTCTTAAATCAATCAATCAATCAGTTAATTTCTGTCAAGATATCTTTATTGCGCTTTTAATGTGTCCACGCCGTTCTACTCATTTTTCACATGTCTTCATGATGCTTTCTTTCCGTCCAATGTGTTCACATTGTTCTTCTGTAAAACCACATCTCCGCATAATTTCTCACTTGCCTGCTAATTGTCCATAGATCGCTTCCGTTCTTCAGGATCGAGGATTAGCTCAAGATAGCTCATAAGAGCTCGTTTCCTCACTTCTACTGACACACAATATAAAGTGCTGAGAATATTCAAAGGTAACTCGTGTTACATGTTCGCCAATTGTCTGCCATACACCGTTATGACAGACCTGGTATGGTCAATATCACGCCGGCCACCTTCCCTTTCCAAGACATTTCCCGGAACCCTCTTAAAACTTGGTCGATGGTCGATATTTTTGTTTTCAGTGAAGAAAAAAACAAAAAAACAATCCCACCTCGATGGGATTCGAATACACGACAAGCTACCAGCAATGGCAGCTGGTGATAATATAAAATGCTCATTAAACGTGGTGTATATTTGAGTCCACTTTTTCCAGTTTGTTTGTCTGTCATTGTTACACTTGAGTGTGATTTGTTGTTTAATTCTGACATATTTAATATGAGGATTATTGTCTCAAGAATACAGACGAATGGAGAGAACGACACAGATTGGTAATGTATGTACTTTTTCAAGTCGCTAAAAGTTAGAGGGAGCGTTGGCTTACAGGCAATGTAAGAACATTATAAACCAGGGGCAACCGGTTTGGCAATTGGGTTGGAGACTGTTGACAGTGATCTACAGAAAATCTGTGTAGGAAGATATGCTAGTATAGGCTTAATATCAGGCAGCCCGAGGGTGTTTTTCTGAATCATGACCTGGTTCCATTATACTATGGCTCCCAGCAGATCTGAAGCCCCAGCCTTGTGCACCCTGTTTGTTTACGAGCTTTGAGAGGGGAAGGAGAGGCCTGCCATACGGTCTCCGAGAAGATGATACTTTGGCATTGGTGTGGTGAAAGGCCTCTACACCAACCTCACTCTGATAGATGGTGGTCTTTTTCAGGGCTCAGTTGACCTGAAGGTCAACACTTCGGACTTACAGAGTTAAAACTCAGTCTTCCAGGGGATTCACAACCAACCACGCAGTCAAACCCAGAGAAGCCGTCTGCTATAATTACAGGGAGGCTCATACTAACCATCGTGTCACTATAAAGGCTGGGAATGAACAGAAAAACCAGATGATGAAAGAAGTGAAAAAAGGAACAAATCACACATCCCGAGCTTTCATAGTGTCACAGTGTTTAGTAAGTGTCTGCTTCTTATAACACCACACTGAAAAGAAAAGTATAAAGCGGGTGAGCGAGAGGTAAGCATCAACACAAATGAGAAAAAAAAAAACACCACGAAATTTATGAACATCAGCCCTAATGTACAAGAGACAGAAAGTGTTTTAGATCTGTTACAGCCAAACTTAAATGTTCAGACAGAAACTGATTATTTCTTATATTTATTTTATGAGGCTGGATGGTTAACAGATTCGGTGCTAAACAAAATAGGAGGTGCGGATCAAACAAAAAATATGGATGGAGAAAAATGGGAAGTAGGGGTATATCACAGTTAGTGACTTAAAAGTTCTTAATATGTTAGCAGATATGTTGTATTATATATCAAATTAAAGGAAGCATAGGGAAAACTACTCTATATAAACTCATGGCAAATACGGGAACTCTCTTAAGAAGATTAATCATCTTATGGCAATTAATCAGTTAAAATGTATAACAATGCTTCTATCAAAACTCATTCTTCTTCTACCCGTTACCACCCATTGGATCATAGGCTCACAAGCCAACCACGCAATCTCCAGCAGCTCTCTCTCTCTCTCTCTCTCTCTCGTATTTTTGAGGTGCACATTGCTTTTGCACCTCAAAGGGCGATAACTCCGGGTTTTTAAAAAAGTCAAGGGCGATAACTCGTTTTTTAATAGGCGTGGTCCGAGTAGGTGTGGTCTAGTGACACTGGGTACTATAACAACATAAAAAATACAAAATAACAAACGACTCAAGTTGTTAAAGGCAGAGGTAAAAAGACCACCATGTGAATGTGGAAGGCAAGGGGAAACCACCACATTATCTTCCCAAGACTTCATGGCAAAACATAAATCAAAGTTAGTGAAGGACGTTAATGGCTGTCTTAGGGCATCCTCGTCCGGTAGGGACAGTCATGAGCCACAGGTGACACCAGACCGTCATCCAGCTACTGATGGCAAAATCATAACTAAAATAAATAAATTTAGAGTAGGAACATGGAATGTTAGGACATTAAATGAGCTAGGAAAGTTGACCAATGTTCTAAGAGAGATGGATAGCATGAAAATGAATATACTAGGCGTTAGTGAGATGAGATGGAAGGGATCGGGCAAAATTATAGCTGACAATCACACAATAATTTATTCTGGAGGGGATACACATGAAAAAGGTGTAGGAATAATATTAGACGAAAAAACAGCCAAGTCAATTAATGGATACTGGTGTATTTCAGATAGAGTTATTATGGTAAAAATCAAAGGCAAACCAATAGACATAAATATTATACAAGTATATGCACCAACAGCAAGCAGTAGTGAGGAAGAAATACAACACTTTTACGACGAAATAGAAATGGCGATGGCTCAAATTGGATCACAAGAAATAAAAATAATACTTGGTGATTTTAATGCAAAAGTAGGAAAGGGAAAAATGGAGGATGTAGTGGGGAATTATGGTTTAGTTACAAGAAATGAAAGAGGGGAAAAGCTAATAGAATGGGCAAATATCAATGAGATGATAATTGGAAACACATGGTTTAAACACCATAAAAGACGACTGTACACATGGATAAGCCCTGATAAGAAAATACGCAACCAAATTGACTACATACTAATTAATAAAAGATTTAGAAATGCTTTAATTAATGTAAAGACAATGCCTGGTGCTGACTGTAATAGTGATCATGTACCACTATGTGGACAAATAAAAGTAAGATTAAAGAGAGGGAAAAAAATGGTTAAGAACATGAGACTTAATAAAGAGGTTCTGAAAATAGATAAAGAAATGCAAGAACAATACAGAGTGACTGTGAAAAATAGGTACAATGCAATAACTAAAATACAGAGTATAGATGAACAATGGGAAATGTTAAGGGACTCCATTCATCAAACTAGCAAAGAAGTATTACCGGAGAGAGGCAAAATAGCTAAGAAAAAATGGATGAATGAAGATATCTTAAAACTGATGGACAAAAGAAAACAGAGTAAAAATGACAAACAAGAATACGCTAAGATAAATAAAGAAATAAAAGATAAATGTGGGAAGGCTAAAGAAAGTTGGTTAAACGAGCAATGCAAACAAATTGAATTAAATTCCATTAAAGATACAAAAAATATGCACAGACAAATCAGTGAGCTTACAGGAAGAAAAATAAGAATAAATACAGGGTGTTTGAAATCAAAAACAGGAAAGATAATATTAGAGGAAGATGCTATAATGAAGAGGTGGAATGAGTATATAAGAGAATTATATGAAGGAGAAAGGGGAAGAATTAACAGAAGATAGTAACTTAGAAGGTCCACCTATTCTGAAAGAAGAAGTCGCTGACGCTATGAAACGTATGAAGAAAGGAAAAACAGCTGGGCCAGATGAAATCACAATAGAAGAATTAGAAGTATTGGGAGAATTTGGAGTAGATATATTAACCAAAATGTTGAATGATATTTACAGCAGTGGATATTTACCCAGTGATATGCTTGAAATCTGTATTTATAGCTATACCAAAAAGACCAGGAGCAATTGATTGTGAAGATTTTCGTACAATTAACCTTATAAACCATATCACTAAGCTTCTACTCAGAATCATAATGAGAAGAATCAAAAAGAAAATAAAAATGGAAATTAGTGAAGAACAGTATGGATTTGTGGAAGGAAAGGGCACAAACAATGCAATTTATACATTACGGACACTAATAGAAAGGTCAATAGAGAAACAGAGAGACATATATTTGTGCTTCATAGATTATACTAAGGCATTTGATAAAGTAAAACATGATGAACTGATTAAAATGTTGGAAGATATCAACATTGATGGAAAAGATTTAAGAATAATAAAGAATGTTTACTGGAACCAAGTAGCAGCAATTAAAATGGGAAATAAAGAGGGTAGTTACGAACAGATAAAGCTAGGAGTACGACAAGGGTGTGTCTTGTCACCAGATCTTTTCTCCCTGTATAGCGAAGTAATAATGAGAGAGATCAAAGAGATGCCAGGAATACTAGTTGGAGGTTATAATATAAATAATATACGCTATGCAGATGACACAGTATTGGTGGCGGATAATTCAACAGACCTACAACAATTATTAGACGTTGTAGTAACAGAGAGTGCAAGGAAAGGACTCTCCTTGAATATCAAGAAAACAGTAACAATGGTAATATCAAAGAAAATGGTGACACCAAAATGTGACATAGAAATAGAAGGGAAAATCCTTAACCAAGTTGATAATTTTAGATACCTAGGGGCATTTATAACATCAGATGGAAGATGTACAACAGAGATTAGGAGCAGAATAGGGCAGGCAAAAGCCGCATTTTCAGAAAATGAAGAGTATCTTATGCAATAAGTCACTATCACTGAATGTAAGAAAGAGAGTGCTGAAATGCTATGTAGAACCAGTTTTGCTGTATGGCAGTGAATCTTGGAACGTAAATGAACAAATTAAGAAGAAATTAGAAGCAACAGAGATGTGGTTCCTGAGACGAATGTTGCGAATTCCTTGGACTGCCAGAGTAACTAACGACGACTGCCTGAAACAGGCTAATGAAACTAGAACATTATATACAACAATAAGACAGAGACAAACATCTTTCTTCGGTCACGTGATGAGAAGAGAGGCATTGGAGAACATCGTAACAACTGGAAAGATCGAGGGGAAGAGAGGCAGAGGTAGACCAAGAGAAGTGATGCTGGATGGATTGAGACGGTGGCATGGAGGAATATCAGCACCAGAGTTGATCCAGAAAACCAAAGACCGAGATCTATGGAGAGCCATGAACGCCTACGCCAGCCGGCACGGCACTTGATGATGATGAGTGTAACAAAATTGTTGGGGATGACTGCAAAGACACCACGACACTGAGCCTAGCTTATTGCCTATCTACCACCTTAAATAGAGTTCTAATGTTCCAATGGGACCTAGACAGATACTTTCTTACTTTATTGAAAGTAGTCAAATTAATAAAAATAATTTATTTGAGGCTCTTGCTCAAACTTTTGGTAACCAAATTTCCAGAGGCAATAAAACAGGAAAATAGGTGGCTGTAGGAACGTATCCCCGGAGGCTGATATGGGCTAGCCCAGTAAGTCTTTTCATCACAGGCAACAGAGGACTCAATCTGTCTATAGTCAGTTATCGTCTGGGAGGACAGACACTGATCACCTGGTTTGTTTTTTGGCTTCTCCTTTGATGAAAATGAAAACACTTTGAAATTGCAGTCAAGTCCTCGACGATATTCATAACACATAACAGTCTGGACCTCAACTTGGCTTCATGCTGGGCATTCATTACACTGTTTGCTTGATGAAAGTCGGTGTCCAATTAATTCATTTTAGGAACAAGGGAGTATAGTCCTATACTAAACAACAGATCTCAGTCCCAGAAGGTATGTAGCGAGACGGTTTTAACGAGAATGGCAGTCAGTAATTAGCAATCTGCCTCTTCAAAATGCCGTGCTCACCAATCTCCAACTTCGGCTGAGACATATCGTTGGAATAACAATAACAAAACTTGACTTTTGAGGATGAGATTGGATGCTCCTGTCACCAGGGTTCTGGGACCTTCTTCTTGACCAACTCCCCATCCATCTTCAGGTCAAATTTCCTGGTTCAAAATTTCTTCAACAAAAAGGGGTAAAGTTCATTGTGAGAATAAGATACGAAATCCATTAAGTCAGAAATAGATCACACTCAGTTAATTCAACTTGTGTGTGTTTAATACCGCTGCTTAAGCAGGTTTATGTCGTTCACGTCTCGAAGTGAATGTCACTATGCCGGACTGAAGTGTGTAGAAGAGGTCTTGTGCTTTCTAAAAACTCACGCAATCGTATCGCCGGAACAATGTGAGAAAGTTGCCGTTGCACGAATTTTGGATAGATTTTTAGACCAAAGAGTACTGAACAATGAATTCATCTTTAGGGATTCATATTTTACTGGGGTTTACAGAATTAATCCTTCGTGAGCACGTAGAAAGTCCCTACAGAGATTCTCGGATTTCCCATGTTTCCTTTCCCCCATTATCGACGTGGGTGGTAACAGGATTGGGGTCAGGTGGGCAGCTGATAACCTACTTGGAATTTGCAACAAGTAGTTTGACATTGCTTTCTGAACGAGAAGTAATCTTTTAAGTCCAACTAACAGGTCTGTGGAATGAACCTGCTCAGCGCACATGAAGTTTAAAAGCGAGTGCAAACCTCTCGGCCACGCTGACTTCTCTCACTCCATATGCTCCCTATATTATTCATCTGTGTTTTTAATTCTTTTCTCATTGTTCTCTTAGACCACCCTCTATTTCGTTTTCCTGTGGGTTCCATAAAAATGACTGTCTAGTTATACTATTATAAGGTTTTATAACAGTGTGTCCTATATAGCGCCAACGTCTTTCCCCCAACTATTGATTCACTGAAATATGTCCGGTTCGTCCCCAGAGCTTCTCATGAGTGATTCTGTCATACCAGTTTAGTTCTTCATGTCTACGCAGGCACAAGTTAATGAGTGGTGTTATCTTATTAGTAAATGTTATGAAATGTCGAACGACGCCACTGCACAATCATCATCATCATCATGTGCCAAACCGATAAGGGTAGGCGGTCGTGTTTAGCCATCTCACGCGATCACCAGGGTCATAGATCAGCTCAGTGTTCTTGTCTCGACCATACCACGCTGTCAAGCCATCCAAGTATTTACTTCTCTGCTTTCCCCTTGTTCTGTACCCCTCAATCTTGCCAGTTGTCAACATGTTCTCAAATTTATTTCTTCTCACATCTCCACACACAAACAAACAAACAAACAAACTGTGACTATCTACGTCTAATTTCTCTAATCAATTTACGGTTTTCATTTGTTTCTTGTAGTACTTTGTCATTGGTTTTTCTGTCTGTTGATGGTATTCTTTGCATTTTCGTCAGAAACCACATTTCTACAGTCATTAGATGTTTTTCAGCTTGTCTGCTCATTGTCCACTCTTCATATCCATACAAAAGTACAGGTTCTATGTAGCACCTCAACCCTTTTTCTCGTTGCAATTGACATCTTTTTATTGGTCAGTGTGTTTTCCAGTAGCAAAAAGCTACCATCACCATGGCGATTCTTGTTCTAATCTCTTCAAGGCATCTCCCTAGTTGAGTGGTTCTCAACCGGTGGGGGGGGGGGGGGGGGGGGGGGGGGGGGGGGGAAGGAAATTAAGATTATTTCAAGATCGCGTTAATACAAGAACCGATTACTTGATATTGGTTTTCCCTTCATACTGTACGGTTCTGTACGTCTCACCCTTCTAAAATTCAATTTATAAAGTAAGTAGACCCACAAATCATGTTTTATGGACATCTAGACTTGTTTTAGTATGTGCCATTAAAGTTAGCTTCCATTATTACGTATACTGTGTAGGGGCGGGGGCAAATTTTTAGGTAGGAAATACGAAAGGGGGGGGATGACGTTCTGAAAATATGGTGAAGGGGGGGGAGGCACGGGCCAAAAAAGGTTGAGAACCACTGCGACTGCCCTAGTTTATAATGATCCGTCAAATTACAGAACGTCACAAGAAAAGGACAACTCAACTACACAACGGGCATTCATATACGAGCTCAGTCTTCCAGTGCAACAACCATCCTAAAGTAGTTCTGCTCTATTTGTAAAGTTGTAGTCGTTCTTCAAGTTTCTGAGACACACAACAGAACCGATTCACCGGTAGAGAT
>JACEFZ010019138.1:12500-16834 GCA_014155875.1 Cepaea nemoralis
TATATATATATATATATATATATATATATATATATATATATATATATATATATATATATGCGTTTTTTGTGGTCCTGAAGGCAGTTTGAGTCTGCCAATCTTAATCCCCCCCCCTCCCGCGGAAACTCTAAAATTCCCCACCGGTTGAGAACCACTGGACTAGTGGATACTCAATGTTTGGTGTTGTTCTCCTGATATTTGCCAATACTCACTTTAGGCTGGGTGGATGGTAGCCCAAGTTGCCCCCCCCCCCCCCATTAATTCACGTATAGGAATGGAAAACTCGAGGTATAGTGTCCGCCTTGAGTGCTGGAAGTCCCGGGTTCAAGCCCGGGTGAGGACCGGGATTTTTCTAACGTGGACTTCTAGTAATAAAATTTCCCTTGGTCTCTGGGTAGTGAGATCGGACGCCCGTGTGTATTGTTGCTCACGTAAAAAATCCCTTGGCAGTTGGAAATCGAAAAGAGTATCCTAACGGCGTTGCCCGGGCAAAATTTCGAGTTAAAAATCTAACCAAAGTATTTTCAGGATCCTCGCCGGTGTTACGGAGTTCGTGCACTGAGCTGAGTTTCTCCAGACTCAGGTTTGAGTTAGGAGGAGAACGGAGCACTTATGGGTTATACCCGTGTGCCGTGATGTTGATCCATCGACTAAACTAAACTAAACGGCTAAACATAGGTAAGGAATCATGTGATTCATATTCATAATGTCACGTACTGTATAATTACAGCAAGAACATGCTTAAACCAGTAAACTTTTACTGAAGTAATATGTTTCCCCCCCCCCCCCCCCCCCGCATATCCTTTACAGGACATCGCTGTCAACATCAGCATTTTACCGCTGTCGTTAATTTCTTGGCAAGATTACACTCAGCAGTTTGCCATTGCTTTCTGAGCAATCCCAATAGTTACCAATGCGGCGAGAACCGCTTCCAATTCTCGCGCGCTGCGTTACCCTATGTGGATAAACGGGAGTACGGAGAAAGTCGTTTAACGCCTAGTCCAGGGAGACCGGCAAGTAATATTACAGAATGAATATCCTATTTATAATCCAGAAGAGCTAGTCACAAAACAACATTAAAGCAATAGATAAAAGGTGCAGTCACATAATGTTGAAGTGTTGCGACCCACATTATCGGAAAATACCGGGATGTAAAGTGGATATTCCGGAACAGTGCACTTTTGAAACAACTTGGGGTGTCCTAGAATCAGATTAAGGCTTCTCAAACAACGCGATCATCTGGGGCCGCAGGGTTAAAATAATTGGGGGTCGCACTCACATTTGTACGTTTTATTTTATATGTAGGTATATATGCTTATTATCTATACTCTTAGTGTCTATTGATTTTATAAAATAGAGTGGGGAAATCGCGAAATATTGTCTACGTTTAAGTGAGAAACAAGTTTGAGAAGTTCGGATGTAGACCATGACCAAGCGCTGTAACTTTAATTCATGAATATTCAGGCTTTCATAACGGCCGATTTTTATGAAGAGGCAACACTCAAGTTAGCCTGTTATTTTGTGTGTTATCTAAATACCTTCTTGTCAAAGGCATACAGTTTTGCTCAGTGAACTCCTTTTGTGCCGAGAAACTCTCCATGCGTCTATTTGTTACTCCATATATGATATATCTTTTTAGGAACTTATTGTGTCCCTGCCATGTTTTACTTTAAACCTCTTTAACCAATTTATTGACTGACTGACTGGCACCTTGCCGTCTTGCCATTTCTTAGGGCCAGATTTTCCCTGCCATGCTTTACATTAAACCGCTTTATCAAATTTGTTACTAAAATACTTATTTCTCATTCTTTGTGACTTCTTAGAAATTATCAAATAATTTGTCTTGTACATAAACCCCCCCCCCCCCCCCCCCATAAGTCTTCCAAAATGTCTCTCTACGATAAACATGTCCTCCTGCCTCAAGCATGCCCCGTTTCTCTTACTGCATGTAAATTATCTATCACATCTTGAATCCATCTACGTTGTAGTCTTCCTCTTCTCCAATTCCCCAACACACGTTTCCTCTATAATCACATTTTCTACACTCATGTTTTCCCCCCACATGTCCAATGTATACAAGTTTCCTTATTTTCTTAGGAAAGAGGTCCTGCGTTCACAGCCTCAATTCTCTCCCCCCCCCCCCCCCCCCAATCCCCTCCCCTTCAGACATCAGCATAGGAATGCCGTAGGCTTAGTTTATAAAAGCTCTTTTTATTATATTCAAACCCACATTACTTTACAAAGGGAGCCGTGGTTGACAGGTTACAGTGTTCGTCTCGGGCTTAGAAGGTACAGGGTTAGACCACAGCATAGAGCTGGGAGTGTTGCCAAGAAGCATTGCTGTTTTATGATAACACAAACTGCACTGATCTCCTGGGTAGTGAAATCGAACACACAGCCTTCTTGGATAAGGGCGAAAAATATGAGGTCTGTGTGGAAGTTGTGCACGTTAAAAGTCTCAAAGAGTAGGCCATAAAGCAGCGCCCTGTCAAAATTTTTAGGAATGAAAACATACCCACGGGTAGATAGAGCCAATTACCATTTACAGTATACCATTACCTCTACCCTGTTCAACCACAGAAGAAAAGTTATATTAGGGTCCATCGCCAGGCTCATAATTAATAATTATATGACCAAATCAGCTACAAACAGGATATTAATTTCAAGGTGATTGTATTTGAAGGCGATTGTTGTCCAAAGAAGGTAACGACACCATTTGATATGGAATGTGTCTAGAGGAAGACTGCTGGGAATTGTTAAGAAAGAAAACCTACCCAATGGTAGAAGTGGCCTTAAACCACGGGTAGACAGAGCCCGTTACCCTGAAGGAGTCTGTCTAGAGCAGTGGTTCTCAACCTTTTTTGGCCCGTGCCCCCCTTCACAATATTTTCAGAATGTCATTCCCCCCTTTCGCATTTCCTCCCTACCCCCCCCCCCCCTCGCCCCTACACAGCATACGTAATAATGGAAGCTAAATTTAATAGCACATACTAAAACAAGTCTAGACGTCTACATAAAACGTGATTTGCGGGTCTACTTACGTTATAAAATGAATTTAAGAAGGGTGAGACGTACAGAATCGTAAAGTATGAAGGAAAAATCAATATCAAGTAATCGGTTCTTGTATTAACGCGATCTTGAAATAATCTTAATTCACCCCCCCCCCCCCGGAAACCCTAAAATTCCCCTCTGGGGGGGGGGGGTGGAGAGGGGAATTTCCCCACCGGTTGAGACCCACTGGTCTAGATGAAGCAAACATTTCACAAAAACATGCCCAGTCTGACACACCGACCTTTGAGGTGAATAACTGGGTGTGACGTACTCGTCCAAAGAGGAACGACGAAGAAGATAAAACAGATATTACTATCTTTAACAACTTCTTGTTAGGATGGGAAGCGAAGGTCAATTTTATGAAGAAACCGGGACGGCTGGCTGTTATCTAGCCTAAAATAATATTGGGGTTTCCTCTTATCTTTCACGGTGATCATGTTAATAGAAACACCTTATCCATTATACGGTCTGAACCCTCTGTGAGACTACCCTAATCTCTGTCTGCACCAAAACCATACACAAACGTCACACTTGTGATGAACATACCTGTACATGAGGCGGTTGACTTAAAATGTACTTAACAGCCTGGGCTATGTCCTGGGCCTCGAGGTACTGTGAAATCACACATTAAACACGGTTAAAAGTACGTGTGCCAAATTGGGTCAATTCTTTAACTGACATGTGCTTAACCACATGTTTGCAATTAAATTGCTTCTTGATCAGTAAATATTATATTGGACGAATGTTTCCATTTTCACTCATTCAGTGCCAAGGGACAATATATCGCCAAATGCGAGTCCCTATTTGAAGAGAAGGACAATATATCGTTATACTAAATGCACCGTGTTATTTATTTTATGTTGTGTATCTTCCCCAGTTTCAATGCTCAGTGAACGGAAATTTACATTATAATACTCATTCATTTGATTGTGTACCATGTCTGGCTCAAACCTACTTTTTGATTGGCATTGAATCAGTTAAATAAAATCATTGACACGTTATTTTGTTTTACGTCCGACATATTCTACATCCCAAATGAAAAAAAAACTTTTGTTGCGTATCCCTTACGGGACGTTGCAGCCATCACCAGCATTTTCAGCTGCTGTTGATATACTAGGCAAGTGTTACGTTCAGTAGTTTGAAAATGAAAGTGAGTTACATTTACAAATAAATGAACAACCCCGTTTCCCTGGCATCTGGTCTGTTTGGGACACATTGCCATTCTATAGTATTAGACCAATGGGAACATCCCGGAATCTGCTGGTATCCATCATAAACAGGGC
>JACEFZ010019139.1:0-17027 GCA_014155875.1 Cepaea nemoralis
TTTTGCCGAACCAGCCAATCTGACCGCCTGTTCATACCCCAGCACACCGGCATGCCCAGGAGAAAAGATCCAGGTGACGCATGCTACCCGAGACCTCTGAAGCGAAGCAAGCCATTCTGCGCGAAACCTGCCTGTCCTCACCCTCCTCAGCATGCTTTCAGAGTCAGTTACAATCACGATGTGTGTATGTATCGTGTTCTCCATCCAGCGGAAAGCTACACTGACCGCCTTCATCTCCATTCTTAAGCTAGATGTTGTGGTATCATACGCCAGGCTCTCCTGCACCAAACGTCGACCATTAGCTTTTGCTAAGAATCCCCAGGCATTTCTCATGTCTCTCAACACCGAACCAACCGTGTAGATAATCACATCACACGGGCGAGCATTATCCTGAATTAGTTGCTGGCTTTCCACTTCCGTGGATCCTGCTGGCCACTCTCTGCACTCCCGGCTCAATGTGATTATAACTCTGCACAAATCTGACTGCTCCGCTGGCACTCTGACCCACTCCTCTCCTCGCCTAATGTTCTCCAAGATGCACACATGTCTGATCGTATCCTCAGCCTGAGCCATTCATTATTTCCCTCTCATCCTTCTCCGAACCTTAACTTTGTCCAGCGCTTCATGCAACGGGGTATCTGTGTCTGCAGCTACTCTGAGGTATGCCTTCGCCTGCATCACCTTGAGCCTACCAGCAACAGTCGGCAGACCAAGGATGTAACGCATACACACTACTGCGGTGTCTCTGTTGCATCCCAGAATGACCCGCATAGCTTCGTTCCTTATGCGCTCTAATATCACCAGCTGACCCTTTGAGACAGTGAGCAGTCCTAGTCTATAATCAACCACGGAGAGGATCAAGTGCTGGTATAATGTGAAGAGCATTCTCTGCTCTGTGTCCATTGCCGCCATAATTTTAAGTGCATTGAGTCCCTTTTGAGATCTTGTCACAACCGTCTCCACATGGTCCTTGAAGGACAGACGCCTGTCAAATGTGATTCCAAGATACTTCAGTTTGTTCTCTCTGTTGACGCTTCTACCATCTATCGTGAGGGTTGGGACATCATCTCTCACAATCCTGTTGTCCAGAGAGCACCATAAAACAGCCGCCTTTTCCGGGTGGATGACAGCACTCATTTCAGTGCACCAATCAATCACTTTGTCTACTGTCACCTGCAGCTCCTGGGCTGTTTGCTCCCTATCTCTTCCCTGCCTATATGCAAGAACATCATCTGCAAATGTTAGTATCCTTCCATCCCCTGGTGCTTCTAGGTTTGCAATCTTGCTCGTATACACATTAAAGAGCACCGGTGAGATTGCAGATCCCTGTGGCAGTCCTGGGGTTAAAATATGTGGCTCTGAGGTCCACGCACCCAGACGGAGAGCAACCCGACGAGAATGCAGGACGGTTGCTATCCAGTTCACCAACCAGGGATTGACCCCCTTCTCCATTAGTGCGGTCATTAGAATATCATAGCGAACTACATTGTATGCATACTCGAGATCAAGCGCTGCCGCCATCTTTTCCTGTCTACTCTGGAACCCCTCATAAACATCAAAGGCAAAAGTGGCTGCATTTGACCAGGTATCTTTTCCTGGCCTGTAGCTCCCCAAGCCTCTTGGAAGAAACTTCCCCTTTTCTAAAATAATCCTGCAGCTTAACAGCGACTATCTTCTCTAAAACCTTCCCAAATGTATTTTGAAGGGTGATGATCCTAAAGCCGCTAAGCTTTGAATGATCCTTGAATGATTCTATTAATTAAAGTGAAAGAAAACAAACCAAATAAAATAAATGTTACAGGAAATTTGTCGCTTTCTTTGCTATTCTGAATCAATAGTTTCAGGAGTTTCTTGTCGCTGTTTCTTGGCAGCCGACTGGGCATCTTTCTATACCAAGAAATTATCAATGGAAATTTGTCGCTTCCTCTGTTCGAGAATCTCTCTGAAATGGGCCATCGCGTTATCATTGATCAGGTTTACTGCCCTGTTAGCAACAAGTTTGTTTGGATGGTGGTTCACAATGAAGACTTCGACGTCTGCCCACGTACTGCAAATTTCATTAATCCTGGCAGTTGAAACGGTCACTGGCTCCTCATCATCGGACGACTGCTCCTCCTTTAATGTCTTTAGCTGTTCATTCTGAAGATCCACAAGCTCATCTGTAGTGAGCTCTCCAATTTGGTCCTCCAAGTCGTTGCCATCGACTTCCAGGCCCATATTTTTGCCAAGGACAAAATCTCATCTACAACATTGGCACATAACAGCAGAGTTAGCCTATCCTTCATTGGTTTGTACCCCGGCAGTGCTTTCTCCTCCTGTGTGATAAAGGTCCTCTTTGGCATTTTCTTCCAGAAGAGGCACGTTTCATCGCATTTAAAGACTTGTTATGGAACGTAGTCTTCCTCTTTGATGATCTTATCAAATTCCACATTGAACGCTTCAGCTTATTTCTCATTAAAACTTGCAGCTTCTCTGAGACTAATTACACTATGAATGTCAATTCTTTTCTTCTTTTTATGTTTAACTTTTCAAACCAGCCTCTGCTGACTTTAAAATCGTCAGTCTCAGCACTTGTACCAAGCAATTCCGACAATAAATCACTGTGCAACAGCTTCGCCTTTTCATATATTATTGCCTCACTAACACTGTCTCCTGCAAGTTGCTTTTCATTGATCCAGATCAAGAGAAGATTTTCAACTTTCTCTAAAATTTGAGGTCTTTGCTTCTGCAGCTTAGTTACACCTTTAGCCACATCGACTGATTTGAGTAACTCTTTGTTCTTTATGATGGTGGAGATGTCACACACACGAACGCCATTTTCATGATTCATAATTATTTCCTTCTTTATCTCAACTGATATACATTTCTGCTTCCCAACAGCACCACTACCGTTCTTGGAATTCATAATTGATGGGGTTAACACGGAAAATAATGAAAGAGATAAACTGAACACAGTGCCACTGCTAAAAAATCTTTTACTGCTGTGTAGTAAGGCCAATGAAAGCGAAGCTGCGAACGCGTGAAAAACTAGGCTTCTAGACTAGCGCTAAGCGATGTTAGTACTGTACTTCGTGACCTTCCTTTGTACTGTACGCAATCGTTTGTCTCCAACGTTAAACCTGAATGAATTGTGATGAAAATATGCACTTTGTCTCACCGGGGTCTACAAGAGAGGAAAACAACATAATATGTCATTAGAGGCTACTGGCTACGTCATCGCGTAGTTAGTGCAGTAAAACCTCGGATTTCGTCGATTGTTTTCGGACGGATTTCCAGGGGCCGAACGCTTACTCTGTGTGCTTAAAGAAATGTATTTGCATGTATGATAACTACTTATATGAATTCAAGAGACGCTCCCCGCCAGAGGCTGGGCGAAGCCGGGCCGGGTCAGCTAGTTGACATTAATAATAAGATATTTTATTACCCGCAGTGGTCCACGGGGCCCACATTTAAGGTGAAGCTATGTGAGGTGGTTTGATCACCCCGGCCCCCGACCAGACCAAGCCCACTACTGGGGGTGGGGGGGGGGGGGGAAATGTAGTTTTCTTGGTTGTCTGTGATAATTAATAAAATCCGAAGGTGGCATTGAAAGTACGCTTTTAGAAATTAAAAATAAATGTGGAACGTTAAAAGTTGATTATACAATGTACGTAAATAAAGTTTAGACTATTCTTAAGCTTTATGTATGACTGTATGGTTAAGTACTTTATTTTTTACAGAACAATAAAGAGATTTATTGTTAACTGATGATATTATAACTAGGTATACAATTTCATATTTTAAATTCTTGTAGTCTCCCTTGTCACAATAATAGATGTTTATGTCCCCTTCCATTGCTTATCTAGGTGTTTTTCTTTTAGACATCTATAGTCTGTTTTTTTTTCTTTGCCCCAATATGAAATTCCATATCTCAGTAACCAACTGAGGGAAAATGATGAGATTTAGCATACAACCTTATCATTATGTCCACCCAACAAAAAAAATTTTGTTCTGGAGATTGTACAGCAGATTTCAATGTTTGTTTATATGGGGTATATAATTTACGGCTCAGAAATTAAGTCCACCATTTTAAAAGTATTACAGCTTCACCAAGACACATCCGCGCTTTTTTTAAAATTGTCTCGTGGTTTTCGTTTTGGCACAGACTGCGAGCAGTTAAATGGGATTGTTCAGAGGTGTCTCCTAAGTGGGTTCTTTCATGAAACGTGATTAAATAAATAAATATATAAATAAATCTTCCCATTCATATAATATTAATAGTTAATATTTGAATGTGTGAATATTGTTCAATGGGGTTGGAAGTGAAATAGATACACTTCAAACAGTAGCGTGCAGAGGTTCTTTGATGCCCGGGGCCAACCCTTTGATTGGATGCCCCTTAATTGTTCTTTCCCTAATTCATTCTTCCTCCCCTCCCATTGCACTGTGCAGCCCCCTCTCCCTAATTGGATGCCCCCTGCCGGCTGGATGCTCAGGGCCATCGCACCCCCGCACCCCCCTCTGCACACCACTGACTTCAAAGCATCGTTATGAAGTTGTACACATTTTTTTGTCAAGAAGCTGATCGCAGGAAACTTTCATACTGTTACAAATTCCGAAAAAAGAACAGTGCATGCATTGGGTTTGAGTAATGGGTCATTTCGTCGATGGGTGCAAGAATCTGGAATGAAACCAACACGCGATAAGCAAACGATAGGTAGAAAGGCAATTGTAGACAGCTTTGACAAGGATGTCATCAGGAGAGTTATTATAGAAATGATGGATGCCAAAGAAACAGTGACTGTAAGAAAACTTAGGGTTTTGATGAGAAAGAACAGTAACATAGAGCTATCCAAAACAACTTTTTTGAAAATTATAAGGACATTAGGCTTCACTTTTAGAAAGTACAAGGGAGGTAGAAATATCCTTTGCGAGCAACCGCATTTAGGAGTCATGAGAAGCAGATACCTACGTGAAATAAGGGAAATGCGCAAAGAAAATTATGACATAGTGTATTTGGATGAGACGGGGATCAATGCGCACCACACAAGTGAAAAGGAATGGCAATCAATGGATGGAAAGATAAAGCGTTATGTGCCCAGTAGTAAAGGACAGCGTTTGGTCATAGCCTATGCTGGTAGTACTCATAATGGCTTACTACAGAATGCTGGGCTCGTGTTCGTATCAAAGCATACAGACAATAGGGATTAGCATAATGAGATGAATGGTAATGTATTTAGAGATTGGCTCGAGAATACAGTACTTCCATCCCTTGATAGACCGTCTTGTCTAATCATGGACAATGCATCATATCACAATGTTGTTGCCCAAGAAGACAAAATACCTACGGCTTCGAGCACAAAGGAAGCAATAAAGATAAGGCTCCGAAGGGAAAATATACCATTTCCAGAAACATATTTCAAGCTACAATTGTTGCCCCTTGCAAAACAGGCGCAAAAAAGCAAGAAATATCAAATGGACAAGTTGATAGAAGAGCATGGCCATAGGTGCTTGAGACTTCCGCCATATCATTCTCATTTAAACCCTATAGAACTTGTGTGGGCTAAAATTAAATGACAGGTGGCAGCTGCCAATACTACATTCAAATTGTCTGACGTCAAGATACTAACCCAGTCCGCGCTATTAAATATTGATTAAAAGTTACTGGAAAAAAATGTGAGGACCATGTGTTGAAAGAGGAAGAGGACTATTGGAGAAAGGATGGATTGAATTTTATGCAACCGAGAGCAATCATCAACCTACTGGAATCGTCCGACACAGATTAAGCAGATCGCAGACCTTAATCAACGTACACACTTATTGGGATATTTTGCTCCAACTATTCAGACGAATTGCTGGCACTAAACATTACAGCATCAGCATAATGTCAATGGCAACAATTTGTATTCCACAGTGATGAATTTTCAATTCCGTAAGCCCTCAGCGGGTGACAAACAACTGTATTGAAAAAAGAAAAAAAAACACATACACACACTAAACGCATTGAATACCAACAGAAGAGTACTATTGCGGTGGAAACTGACATATTGTGGCATAACAAGAAACGTGAGAGCAAACACGTTGTCAAATTAGGTGATGTCAACAACTCACTGACAGACATCATCGGGTACTTCTCTCACACCAATACAAGAATACTTGCAAGTCGTGTGGGAGGCAAAATACATAGTGCAATTTATTGCCATTGGCTCGCTACAGCAGTGAACAGTCGCTAATGAAACACATAACACTCTACCACAGAATTCTCTATCACAAATAGCTAACCACTATGCTACTTTCTATCTATGTAGTTACAACAAAACCCTAGCTCTATTCTAAACGAGGTGTACTCGACACGTCCTGTCTCCCGTCTGCCAATCTTTTTCCCAGCCGGTACACACCACGCGGAGTCCCCTTCACCTTGACGCGTGTTGCCTCACCTGGCACGCTTGATGGCAAACGTGTCATGTTGAGTGTCTACTCAACTTCTCCCGCTACCACGAGGCGTGATGCTTATCGTGGTTAGAGTGCTAACTCTCTGAACCACGCCTGCGTGTCTCATGAGGGAATGGTTAACCTGACCCTATTCCCTCATCTCCCCTGCCCTTGCCTCGGGCACAGTATCCCCTCATGGCCTCTTTAAGATTACCTGCTCTTCCTGGCTGAGGGGATGTGTTCAAGTCTTTGACACACACCCGCCCCTCCTGTGTTGCGTCACCAACTTTCACTCATTGGTTGTGACGCAAGAGGTTTCTACAAAATTAGTGTCTCTAATTTTTGTCAAAGACTCTAGATAACCTGGCTTTGGGCATTCTAATAGACTCCTACTGACTTTTACCACAATGTAGCGAAACTTTACTTGGCTACTGGCAATCGCCACAAACTTGACTGGTTGGCGTGAGCCCTTTCTCACATGCTATATTATACTTATTAGAGGTATGTCTGAACCGGACCGTTGTCTTATAAGACCTGCCCTCACATAGTAAATTAACTTACTACCCATCCAAAGTTGACTTTCTTAGGGTCAACACATGAATTGCTTCATGTCCCCCATATAATATCTAACAACCATTATACAAGAGTGTGTGCGATAGGCTTTACCTACCTCGCTTCCGCGTGTAAAGTTCCATTTCACTGTTAAGATAGTTTTTTCGTTGTCTATTATGTCCCCTGACCCAAAGTTATCTCCCTTTGATTTACAAAAAGTGTATGTAATTTCTATGTTTGTTTTCCTGGTTGTTTGTGTTTTAGGATGTAATTAATCTATTAATCTAATTCCTAATCTATGTTTCTAATTTTTATGTGTATGTATATCAGTTTTTTACGGGTCATAATTTGGTTAAATGTGCCCACAAACAGGTGCATAACACTAATTCATGACTACATTCCCTGGTTATGAAACCCAAAATACTGTAATCTAAGTTCTAACCTATATTACAGACAACACATTCACATTAGCACATGTTCACTAACGAAAACCAACAATCACACAAACAAATATTAAAAGTTAAGCGAGGCAGCAGAAGAATTTGCTGACTAACCTCCCTCTCTCCTGTCTCTCTTTCATTCGTTTTCACATTCAAACTTCTGTCATACTCCTTTCACTCCTAATTCTATCATACATCTTTTATCCTTATATACCCATTCTTCTGATTATTTAAAAACCTTTGAGTAACACTGTACAGATTCGGCGCAGTTTGAGACTGTCGAGCCCAATGACTGTGCGTAAGTCGCTGCACGAGTCATCTATTTACACTATATTTACATGGATGAGACCGTGTTGATAATTTGTCCACTTGATCTCATCGTACAGTATATTACATTAATCTAAGACTCTACACTATAACATAGTAATCCTATTTCTATATCTCAGTATTTGATGTGTTATCTAACTTTTGTCATGCTAATTATCTGATATGTTTATCTAATCTAAGGGATGTAATCTAACTATTTCACTGTACATGATGTGATGTGAGTTATGTACCTTAATTAAATGGATGATGTGAACAGAACTTATATACTTTTCTACCACTATATTACCTAATTTCAAGAAATTATATGATTGATGTTCTTACTCTAAATGGTGTAAATGATGTAAGTTCACTTATGTAATGTAAAATGATAATACTAATAAATGGTAATGTTTGATCGATGGTATGATTTCACTAAGATGGAATAAGCTAAACTATATTGCAGTTAACTGAAATATCACAATCTAAATGTCTATCACTATTTTAATTTAATTTATTATGATGTAATTAACTATATTTATGTCTAATCTAATATTGTAATTTAAATTTAAGTTAAGTAACCGGGTTAATTACTGTACTACCTAAACTATTTAACTAAATGAGAATTATTATATTACCTAATTCTATCTCTAATTCATCATTATTTTAAAATATTTAATTACATATCACATTAAGTTTATATACACTGTATTCAGTTCCTTCAGGATAGTAGTTGCCTTCATGTTTGCACATTGGTTGTATAGGCATAATAAATCTACACAATTTGCCTGGGTATCTGAAATACATTATACAGTCATACTAGAGTTTTCTCGGTAGTGCCCGTGTAGAGATTCACTGGTGTCGTAGCTCAGTCTTTTTCGTGTCTATAATTAAGCACTGTTCTGACACTGTTCTCTGTATTTCACATACATGATACACCGGAATGGAGCTTAGTTGAAAATGAGCTGTCCTATTACACACGGTAGTATCTACGTTCTGCAGCACAGTTCTTTAGTTCATGTCTGCGGACACCTGATAGTTCATTGTACTTGGATCATTATTTAGCACATAAAGTAGATGTATATGTAACACATTTTATATACATTATTGTAATCTATTTATGTACTGACTATCACTCTCTATCTATATGCGGGCTTTCGGGTATTTCTACCCCTGATGGTCTACTAAGGGTATCAGCTAAAATGTTGTCTTTACCCTTGATGTGTTCTATACTAAACGTATAGTTCTGCAAAATAAGAGACCACCTGTATATCCGGTCGTTTCGGTGCACCCCGGACTGGATGACTGTAATGGGAGAATTATCTGTCTGGACAATGAAGTGTACACCTGCCAGAAATCGATGGAGCTTTCTCACCGCATAGATGACGCTTAGGGCTTCTAGTTCTGATATTGAATATCTGGCCTCGGCAGGTGTGATCTTACGGCTCACGTAACAAATCGTGTGGAAGATGCCCTCATAAAAATTGGCCTAGGACTGCAGCGATGGAGATCCTGCTGGCATCTGTCCTAAGATAATAAACGACCCCAGGATTAGGCAAGCGGAGGATGGGAACATTACTAAAAAGCATTTTCAATTTTGACAATGCAGAAATTAATAATGCATCTTTCACATATCATTCCACAAATGCTTTTAAAACATTGGAATATAGAATTATAATTTCTGAGAAATTTACTAATTCCAAAAGGCTTCTGACCTGTTTTTTCCTGTTAGACATGGTCAGATTCATAATTTTGGTACTAATTTTCAGGTCAGTTTACAGTTGGACTTGAGAAATGACATGACCCAAAAATGAATTTATTTTAGGCATAATTTGACTTTGTTTGGTTTGACAGTGAGACCGAAAAGTCGCACTCTGTCAAAGGCATGTCTCAGTTTCAGTAGGTGTATTGTCCAGTCATCAGTATTCTGATTTATTCATGTGTATTCTATAAGTTCACTACATGTATGCCCCTTGTCGGATTTGCCAGTCTCACTAACTAGTGTAGTTGCGCTATGTATGTCTGTCGTCTGATCACTTGGTGTTGGTGCGCTCTGTTCGTCTGTCACTACTTCTGTCTCTTGTCTTGAAAAGTGAGGTTTCCGCATGTTGACATGGAATATCTCTAAGTGTCTGTTTATCGATATTTCATAGTCAACATGTACCATGGTTATGTGCCACCTTGAATGGTCCTTGCCATTTCGTTTGTATGGAAGTAGCCTAAATCTGTCTTGATCAAGTTCAAGATCACTTGTTTTCGCACCGTTGTTTGTGTGTTTGTGGTAGAACTGACCCTTCCTCTATCAAATGGCTTGGGAGCCAGTGTAGAAGGTTGTACCTCAGCTGTAGGATGTCTACCCTTAAACTTTTGTACCAATTGTTGACAGACATTACACGCAAATACATTATGAAAACATAATTTTATCTTCTTGAAAAAACCTGGTCTGGTGTTGTATGCAAGATGACCAGTCACCGGTGTTTTATGTGCATATTTTGGCATAGTTAACCGGTGTTGTTCAGGTAACACCTGTTCATGGTTACCAGTAGCATGACCTGTAGTTGAAATGCCATTCTTACGTCTAAATAAACAAGATGCATTTTTGGTCACTCTGGCTTTGACCTTTAACAATTTTAAGTATGGAGACACATTAAGAGTAGATTTCTGGTGGTGTAAAAGTTTCTGTTTGTTTGTGTCATCTGTGCTGGTTGTAGAAAGCATCAGTAGTGTCTCATCTTGTAATATGTTATGATGTTTTGAAGTGTCTGTTTTGGCTGTTGTAATAGTTGCCTTTACTTTTTCCCATGCAACGATTTCATCAATCGTACAATGTTTTAGTTGGGGTAAGCACCCCAGAATTAAATCAGTACAAGGGTTGTTCAGTATTGCACAGGTAAAGGTACCAGAGAGAAAAGGAGAATCAATATGGGCTTTTGCCAAAGGGTAAATTTCAATGTTACCCGAGAAGGTACGGCATTTGACAGTATCACCTGTGTAATCACCCGGATTAACCAGTTCTTTCCGAAGACCAATAAGGGTGCTGCCGCTGTCCAGTAAACACTGGCATGCTACATCATTGACCATCGCATTGTGGAACACAAGATTGCCTCTGGAGGCTACTGCTGCGTTTACACTCTCAGATGAGCATAGTACTGTATGTCCACATTCTAGTTTTGAGTCTGTATGGAATTGGTGACATTGTTCACAGCTGTTGAAGCTCAACATATCGTTTGCCCCACACACATCTTCAGCTTGGCTGAAAGGTAAGGCACACTCAACCTCACCTTCATTTTCAACTGCACATTTATTCTTACTACCACTATCTAAAGAGGTGTCAATCAAAATGGCATTACTGGCTTTCATACGCTGCCGGCCAAGGCACTTATTACTATAATGGCCATAACAGGAACAAAAAAACCATTTGATTGCACGCTTGTATGCAGCTCTTTTACTTTGCTGCTTTTTGATGACATTTTCCAGATGTGCCGGATAATCTGGCGATTTGTCACACATTGAAGAAGTGTCATGAAAAAATTGACAGTAGATGCATTTTGATACTTTACTTTCTTTCTTGTGGATTTTATGAAATGGTTTTCTATTCTTCTGATAATTTTTTGGTTGGTCTTTCACACAAGAAACTATTTCCGAGTCAATTGAGGTCTTAAAAATATCTCTGTTTGCAGAAAAATATTTCGAGCCTATTTTCTGAAACTGCTCGATGTTCTCAATGTCTGACTGCTGCAAAAACTTAGCAAAAGGAGAAGGTATGGTAGATATAACCTTGTCCATAGCAATTAAGTTTTTTAATCTATCAAAGTCTTTTCCTATGTTAGCTGCTTTCAGCCACCTGTTTAGTACCATCTGAACATTTGAGACGTAATCAATGAATGTCTCATTTTGTTTAGGTTTTAAATTTGAGAACTGACTCTGATACCCAGGGGCATCAAGTAAAAAGTGCTGCATAATCCTGTCACGGATGTATTGATAGTTAGATTTGAGCTCATTAGGGATAGATTCTATTATTTTAAGGGGCTCACCACTTAGATTTTTCATATAAATAGGGGCCCACATATCTACAGGACCTTGGTGATATTTAAATTGATACTCTACATTATCTGTCCAGGCTGCTATTGAATCGTCTTTGCAATATGGTTTGATAATGTTTTTGTATTTCTTGAACTTATTTTCCTCTTGCTGACTTTTTAATTTAGTGGCAGCGATTTCTGCGCGTGAGTCTAACTCTATACGTTTCATCTTTAAACGTGTCTCAGCTTCTACCTGTAGTTGTTTCATCTTCTTCTCATGTTCTAACTGTTGTTGTTTAATCTTCTTATCATGTTCTAACTGTTGTTGCTCATTATCCTTTTCTTTTTGTTTTGTTATCTCAGCTAGTTGTGTCATATCTTTTTGATGTTTTAATTCTATTTCTTTTCGTCTAGTTTCCAATTCGTGTTGTTTTATTCGTTCATCTTCTTCTCTCTCCGCATCCCATTTACGTGTGCGTTCCTCTCTCTCAGCATCCCATTTTCGTGTGCGTTCCTCTCTCTCAGCATCCCATTTTCGTGTGCGTTCAGCAGTCTCCGCATCTTTTGCTTCTTTATATTTTTGATCAGAATACTTTTCTAATTCTTTTCCCGTGTGTCCTAATGCTTTGCCTTCTTTAATAAAATCAAGTAACGTTGACATGTTGTTTATTAATTATTTACTTATTTTTTTTTTTTTTTTTGATAGGTTATGTTTGTTCGCCAATGAGCGCAAAGAATTGTACTCTTTGCTTGTGCCCTGCAAAATTTAATGCTGAAAAAACAGAGCACAAAAAATACAATAGTGTCTCAACAGCTGAAAAAGAGATGCACTATTAATCAAATTGCATGCCAAAATATGTAAGTGTACTCAGCTTTAACGTTCCCGATGATCGGGGAACGGAACTCCGTCGACACAGGTCACCTTGATACTCTAGGGTGGAAACACGTTACGTAATTGGGACACCCTAGTTGGCACACCGGCATCCGTACACAGCTGTTGTTCACTCTTCGATATGTAGGGCGGCAGTGTTACGCCCAGAGGTGCACGATATAATTACCCTGACAACTAAGGACAATGACTTAGACAATGACAGAATCACGAACAACTAGAATATGTACCACGTAAATTAAATGTCGATGTCCTGTCTTCGTTCTATCAGTATTGCCTTACGTTACTATTCTAGTTACTTTATGTAAGTGTTGTGCAAGCAAGTGCCATCTGCTCGCCCGAAAGTAGTTCCATCGTGACGGTAAACAATGAGAAAATAGACCAGAAATATTAATAACTGCTTTTCCTAGATATAAATAACCTAATAATGTTTAAATAAATAAATATATTCCTTTCGTAAATCAAATAAAGAAATAATAGTTGATATAACGTACCGATTCAGGCGAGCGCCGTTTAGCAACTTTGTAAACACTCGCTTGCTGTATGCTAATGAGCCCAGACGACTGTTTGTCAATCGTCTGACGTCACAGCACAGCGCGATGAAAAATCGATATTGTTTGCTGGCTTCGTATCGCTCCGCCGTGAATTATTTTTGGTACTCATTTCTCAACAAAAAGGTAAATATATAAATAAATACGAGAACCCAAGAATATTAATACTTACAGCTTTGATGAATACATACTTTGACTAAATAAATATTTCATAAACACAATTAAACAGTTTAATACGTCACGATAGGCACATTTCTAGCTTGCAAAATTTCTCTCGTCTGCACAAATCACCGTCACTACACCAATTAAATTAAACCCTAGTCTGGAGCTCGTGGACGAGTGGATTAGCTTGAACTTTGCGTCCAAGCTTCACTTCTGACAACCACAATTACCCTGGGCTGTGGGTATTAGCTTGGCTCTTTCGTCCAAGCACCACTTCTTGACACCACAATTACCCTGGCCTGTCAACAACTCACTGACAGACATCATCGGGTACTTCTCTCACACCAATACAAGAATACTTGCAAGTCGTGTGGGAGGCAAAATACATAGTGCAATTTATTGCCATTGGCTCGCTACAGCAGTGAACAGTCGCTAATGAAACACATAACACTCTACCACAGAATTCTCTATCACAAATAGCTAACCACTATGCTACTTTCTATCTATGTAGTTACAACAAAACCCTAGCTCTATTCTAAACGAGGTGTACTCGACACGTCCTGTCTCCCGTCTGCCAATCTTTTTCCCAGCCGGTACACACCACGCGGAGTCCCCTTCACCTTGACGCGTGTTGCCTCACCTGGCACGCTTGATGGCAAACGTGTCATGTTGAGTGTCTACTCAACTTCTCCCGCTACCACGAGGCGTGATGCTTATCGTGGTTAGAGTGCTAACTCTCTGAACCACGCCTGCGTGTCTCATGAGGGAATGGTTAACCTGACCCTATTCCCTCATCTCCCCTGCCCTTGCCTCGGGCACAGTATCCCCTCATGGCCTCTTTAAGATTACCTGCTCTTCCTGGCTGAGGGGATGTGTTCAAGTCTTTGACAGGTGACAACACACGTGCATACGAATCAATCTATAAACTTCAATGAAAAGAGGACCAACATCTTGGTCGTTAAGAAGAAAGCCCACTACAGAGACACTGACAACTATTTTCATAGTTAGTTTGTTAGTCTTTCCTCTTGAGCCTAAGGCGGCGCATAGGGCAGAAGTCCTGTTTCTCCATGCCTGGCGATTCGCTGCTATCTGTTGTAGATCTTCGATATTTACTTGGCCATTGAATGAGCCTTCTCTAATGATGGTTCTACGCAGGGTCTCTTGGTCTTCCCCGTTTTCTTTTCCCTACCGGTGACCATATGAGGGCTTGGTAGGGGAGTCTTGTCTTGTCCATTCTGAGTACATGGCCGGTGTAGTTCCAACGGCGTCTTCTTATGAAATTGGATACTGTATCTTGCTTAGTCTCTTGTCTTATTTGCGAATTGGTTCTGAATTCTGTCCAGTGGATGTTTAAGAGTCTTCTAAGACATTTGTTCTCAAAATTGTCTAACTTTTTATCTAAAGCTACCGTTGATTTCCAACTTTCACATCCATACGTTAACACTGGAATCACACAAGAGTTGAAGATTTTAAGTTTTGTGTGTTTGCTGAGTGTCTTTGACTTCCATATGTTTGACAGTTTATTGAAGGCACTAGATGCCAGTGCGATTCTAGATGATATTTCTGGTGTTGAGTCCCCTGTAGATGTCATTTTGCTTCCTAGGTATGTGAAGCTGTTGACTTTTTCAAGAACGTAGCTGTTCAATTTGGTGTCATCTGAACTGTTGGTAAGATTAATAGTCTTTGTTTTTGTGGTGTTAATTTGGAGACCAATTTGCCCTGAAACATTTTGGAGGTGGTTTATTTTCTCTTGGGCATCCGGGTGTGTTGAACTCAAAAGCACTATACAGATAATCATGTTCCGTCTCTGAACGGTAAACAGCAGAATAGACAATCTTTCATGAAGACTCAAAGCGGGCCTGTCACCCATGTGTACGTGTGAACAAACTACACAGACAGCTGAACAGATCCTTAAAAATGGAAACACGATGACAAAATTGCGGTATCATTTCTGGTCACTCCATATGCACATTAACGCACAGCTATTTGGAAGCTTTCACGAACTCAATATAAAAAGCTAGTATGAATACTTGTGTACACATTATTAATCAGCAGATGAAGAAACAAGAAGGAAATGAAAAATAAGGTAAGAAATATATTCTTTCTACTTTCCTGTCAATTTACAAATTAATTACCCCATGCCTCTATAAATTCTCTGTCTTTACTAATATTACACATTGCACCCCTCTCGGAATTCTCCGTGGTGTAGTGGTCAAGCCGTCTGACTCGGGCTCCGAAGGTTGTATGTTCGATTCCGGGCCGCGTCCTTCATTTCGCGAGTGCATTTTGTCGGAGACTTCCGAGGGTCGTCGCTGGAGCTACGGAGTTCGTGCTTTGTGCGACGCTTTCCGCGCTGCGGAAAGAAACGGAGCCATATGGGATAAAAACCCGGTGCAATGCAGCCGACCCTGTTGACTTTTTAGCTTCTTCTTTTATTGCACCCACTCCCATACGAATCCGGATACGCTTTGTGTCGTCGTGTGAATTGGCGGGGCATTCAATACTGTAAAAACATGTTTGTTAGCGAGAAATCACTAGTTTTTCAGCAAAAAAAAACAAAGAAATGTCGCCGTTTTCGATGATTTAAGTTGCTTTTTGACCTATCAAAGACATATTCCTTGGGTGGGGGGTAAATATAAGACGGCATGAAAAATGTCATAACGACATTTGCACTGCGAGCGCTAACAAGTCAAGTCGCATTATTCTGTCAAGAAGCCTGATCAGCGGGAAAATGTCACGTGGAAAGTCCAACAGCAAGAAACACGCTGTTGCCAAGATGTGCAGCGTGGGAGCCGACAACAAGAAGAAGAACGTCCAGAGCCCACCTGCTAGCTGCATCAAAGAGCCTGATACTACAGCTATTACTGAAGCTACTACGGGGGAGAAGATTGACAGCCCAACACAGTCAAGAACCAAGCCAGCAGAGAAGAAGAAGGAGAAAGACACCAGAGTCGGAAACACTGACTCAAAAACAGTCCGATGGGTTGTCAAGCGGATTCCTGTGGAGCTGACAGATGAAGAAATCCTGAAGCAGCTATGTGAAGAGAATCTTCACATCCGATTCTTGAAGGCGGAGCGGCTTCTCACCTACTCCAAGATACCTACAACCTTGGCAGTGGTGATATCGGAGGGCAGCGAAACTCCGACCACAGTATCATTCAACAAGAGAATGCAGCAACCAGAGAGATTCATTCCAAAAATCACGCAATGTTCCAGATGTCAGAGGGCCGGAAACAGCAGAGCTACGTGTCGCAGTAAGACGGACATCTGTCGATACTGCGTCGATCGCCACGCCTTCAAGGAGTGTCCACTGGCCAAGCTGGACACGGACTTCCGAGCCCCAAACAACAAAAGAAAGTGCGCCAACTGCCAGGGCAAGCATGGAGCAAGATACTTGGGCTGTCCGTACCTGCAGAGACACAGAGACGTCTTAAAGATCGCCATCATCACAAAGACTCCATTCAAGGAAGCAATGCATAGGAGCGAGACAGCCACTTGTATAGCACATGCCGAAAGAGATCAACTTCAAAAACAGATAGACGAGTTGAAGAGACAAGTCAAGGCACTGCTAACGCCGACCCCGAATAACGACAACGAAAAGCTTCTGGCGGAAATGAAGGAGATACAGCAAAAAATCAAGCAAGAAGTAGAACATATGGCACTGATTAAGAAGGAGAATGAAAAGATCCTACAAACC
>JACEFZ010019141.1:0-28515 GCA_014155875.1 Cepaea nemoralis
GAAATTTTTTTTTTTTCAGAAGGGGACAGTTGATATGTAAGTGCACTAGCTTTTTGACATCTGATTTCAATTTCTCTGTCTAATCTGCCATCTTCTGTGATCATACTTCCAAGGTATTTGAATTCTTTAACTTGTTTCAGAGGTGTGTTATTTATCTGTATACTTAGTGGGCCTGGCGATCTGCTAACTTGCATTACTTCGGTTTTGGCTGTGTTTATACTCATATTGTATCTGCTGCAGGTTGAACTCAGATTAGTAATATGATTTTGTAGTCTGCCCTCGTCGCTGTAAAACAGACACTGATCATCTGCAAATAGAAGTTCATTTATTCCCTGTGGGTCAGTTGTTTCATCTGGAGTAAAGAGTTCTAAATTTTCTGAATCTGGTCTGTCGAGACTTGCTTCTTTGGAAATTCTGTCCATGTAGATATTGAATAGCAGGGGAGAGAGCACACATCCCTGCCTCACTCCTGTATTGACTGTGAACATATCTGATATACCTTCCTGTGTTCTTACTGCACTTTGGCTCGAGTGGTACATGGCTCTGATGTTTTCTAGCAGTTGCCCTTCTATCCCATAGTCTTCAAGGATGGTCCATAATTTGTATCTGTCTACTCTATCAAAAGCCTTTTCCTGATTTACAAACACAATATTCTGCTGGTCACTATATTCAATAGTTTTTTCACAAATTTGTCTAAGTGTAAATAATGCATCAGTGCAACTTTTACCTTTCCGAAAACCGAATTGTGCTTTGCTTAACTGTTGTTCAACTATTGATCTAGCTCTTTGTTCCAAAAGTTTTGCATACATTTTCCCTATATGGCTCAGGAGTGATATACCTCTGTATGTTTCGCACTCTCTCATATTGCCTTTCTTTTTCCATATTGGTAATATTATTGCCTGTTGCCAATCATCTGGGACTTTTCTTTCTTCCATGCTATATTAAAAAGTCTTGTTAGCCATGTAACTCCTGTTTCCCCACAGGCCTGAATAGCTTCTGTGGTGATTCCATCTGGACCTGGTGATTTGTTTTTAGGACTTTTCTGTATAACTGCTTTGACTTCTGCAGGTATGAAATTTGGTTCTTGCTGTCCCTGGCGTTTAGGCACAAAAGTGAGGTTTCCTATGTTATCTGTGGGGTTAAGTAGTTCTTGAAAGTATTCTGCCCACCTTGCTAGTCTTTGTTGTGGATTAAATATTGGCATACCTCTTTTGCTGTTTATGATGGTGGTTGGGTTGTAACATGCATCTCTGTTTCTAATTGTGGTGACACGTTTATAAAATTCTCTTGGGCAGTCTTTGCTAAGGGTCGCCATCTGTTCACCGTATATTCTCCAGGATTCATCTTTAGATGCTCTAATTGTTCGTTTGGCATTACGTCGTGCTATTCTATAAGTAATATAGTCCTGTTCAGATTTAGTTGTGATCCACTTTTTGAATGCTACCTTCTTTTTGAATATGCTATCTTTAACTTCGTTGTTCCACCAGGCTGTTCTTAATCTTTTGTCCTGCCCTACTTTCTTTGTTCCACATTTATTTTCCAGTGTGTCGAGCATGGCAGCCTTGAAACATGTCCATTCCTTATCTACGCTTGAGTGGTCATCAGGGATGTTCTTATGTAGGTTTTGGATTTCTTGATTGAAGTCGTCTTTAACCGTATTTTCCTGCAGCCTCCTATAATTGATGACATGTGTTGTTACCTTTTTGTTTCTTATTTTCCTGTGTGGTGAAATCTTCTTTATTATGACTGGCTTGTGATCAGTATCAACATCTGTATGTATGTATGTATGTATGTATGCGCTTTAATGTTGTATATAAATTCTCATGCCGATATATTTCTATGCCTGTCCAGAAACTTTTCCTGGTCACTTCTCTCTCTATTATTTCTATTAATTTTACCAGTTATTACAATATATTCCAGTTCTTTCTTTTTACTTTTCAAGGCATGATCAAGAAATGTGTCGTGTTGCTTCAGAGATTTCAAACATCATGTGTGCATGTATAAGTGTGGTTGGTTTTGTGTGTGCATGTGCAAGCGTGCGCATTCACTTGCATGGCAAATATGAATATTACTACTAAAGTAACCGTGAATGCGTATACATGTATGTATATGTGAATGTACACACACACACGTGTGTTTGTGTACATACAGGACATTAAGATATAAGAATGTTACTCAAGCAAGCACATGTTCTGTGTGAATATTAGTGTGTATGTGTATATAATACTGAAATACCTTTACCACCCTTAAACTAGTGGAAGAACTAACATATTAGTTACCAAACTCTCCTACAAACACAGTGGTCAGTGGTGAAATAACCTTCATCAAGTAAGGTGTTGGTGGGCCAACCCAAACTTATAAAACCAGCAAGCCAGCATGGTCGAATGGGAAAGAACGCGTGTTCTTAAACATCCGGTGTGCTGATGCCGAGGTACGCGGTTCAACCCCTACACTGGACAGCTGGACTAAAATTTTGACCTATCATCCTCGACTTATGTGAAGAAGCAGTCACTAAGAAGAAGAATGCCAGACATGTATGGTTAAATGACATCAATAACATCCAAAAGGAAGAGCATTATAGAAATGAATGTAAAGAGGCTACAAAAATAGTCAGACAGCAGAAGCGAGAATATATGAGTAATATAATCAAAGATATGGAAACTAATCACCAGAAAAATGAATCCAGAAAGTTTTTTAAAGTACTGAAGTCAATGAAACGAGGGCACCAACAAAACACATATGGTTTAAAAGACAAAAATGGGAATATGATAAATACCATTGAAGAAATGTGCAACACATGGAAAGAATATTTTATTGAATTACTAAATTGTGAAGCTCCAAGTAACATTTTCCCACAGGAAGAGGTTCTAACATGCGAACCACAAATTGAAGAACCTACATTTGAAGAAATCCTATATGTAATCACACGACTTAAAAACAATGGGGCAACTGGGACTGATGGAGTTGCTGCTGAGTTTATAAAGGCAGGTGGCCATGCATTACATCTAAGGCTATACGAGCTAATGATGGGAATCTGGAGGACAGAAGAATTGCCCCATGGCTGGAAAGAGTCATTGTTGATGCCTGTCTTTGGGAAAGGAGACGGGTTCCAATGTGGAAATTGTAGAGGAATATCACTGCTGTCCACAAGCTATAAGATGCTATCCGCAGTGTTACTGAATGGACTAAAGCCATATTCGGAGGACGTGTTAGGTGACTACCAGGCGGGTTTTAGACAAAACGGATCAGCAGTGGATCAGATATTTGTCTTGCGACAGATAGCCGAGAGACATTGGGAATATGGAAGAGATCTCCATGGCATTTTTGTGGATTTTGAGGGGGCTTATGATGGTGTCCATGGGAATAGTCTATGGAGTGTTATGCAGGAATTTGGAATACCAGGAAAGTTGGTTAGCATGACCGGACTATGCATGGAGGATACTTGTAATATAGTGACATGTGAAGGCAGGAGGTCAGGCCCCTTCCAAATGACATCTGGCTTGGGGCGGGGTGATGCACTATCGCCGCTACTCTTCAATCTGGCTCTAGAGAAAGTTGTAAGGAAGGTAAAGGAGGAATGTGATATTGGAGGAACATCCAGGCTGCTTGGTTATGCAGATGATATAGATGTTGTAGGGCAAGGTGAACAAGGGACATTGGAGATGTTGACTCACTTGAGGGAAGGGGCCCAACGGATGGGGCTGGTTGTCAACCAGGATGGGACAGAGTGTGTGGTGGTTTCGGGAGATGGAATGGCTGAAGGCTCTGGCCACATACAGATAGATAATATGACCATTAAAGGAACGGAAACATGCAGATGCCTGGGTGCAATCTTCAGCTGCTCCAACATCATAGGGGAAGAGATGCAGGCTGGAGTCGGCTCTGGAAGTGGGATATGCTGTGCACTACAACATCTGCTGGGATCAGAGGCGCTATCTCGTGGCACCAAAGTCACAATGTGCAAGACACTGATCGGGCCGGTTGTGCTGTGTGGCTCTGGGGCCTGGAGTGCAGCGAAGGGAGACGAGGCCTTGTTGCAAACCTTTGAGAACAGGGTTTTGGGACGCATCTTTGGACCCATTGGGGATGCACGGGGTGGAGAGTGGAGGGGAGGAAGTGGCGAAGACATTTGTGATTTGTTTGGGTCCCCGCTGGTCACTGGTATCGTGAAGGCTGGTGGACTGCAGTGGCTGGGGCATGTGGAAGGAGTGGAGGATAGTGGGGAAGCAGGGCTCGCTTACACTCAGGAAATGGGTGACCGTAGACCCCGAGGTGGACCAAGAGGGCGGTGGAGAGATAGTATACATACAGACCTACAAGCACTTGGAATCAACGACTGGCAAGAGAAGGTCCACCAGAGAGACGAATGGAGACAGATTGTATTTGCAGCAAAGAACCTCAATGGCTCGGAATGCTGAAGAAGAAGAAGATCATCCTCGACTTGGGGATGTAAATTACAAGTACCTCTGAAGTCATAGTGGGTTAGCCTGATGGCGAGGGACACAAGGCAAATTCACACGCAAAATTCAGTCCATCAATACTATAAATAGTGTGTAAGAACTACTCTTGAGTTCAAAGCGAGCGAGCGAAAAAAAAAAAAAAAACCAACTGAGACCCAGAAGTTCGCACAAGGGGGGCTAAAGGGTAGTGAATGCCATTTCATAACCCTGATACAGCAGATTCAAAGTCAGCCACAAGAGATTTGAAAACAGACCACTTTGTGTTGATTTTACAATAGTGCAGACAGCAACAGCAAACTGCTGAATGTAAAATTGCCTAAAAAAATCACAAACAGCCAAATAAACGCTGGGGTTTACCCCCACATAGCCTGGCACAAACATGAAGCTGATTTTTGTCAGCTTTGACCTCCACAGACTCCAGACACTGTCTTCAAGCCCAGCCCATCTCAGTTTTCCTCTAAACATACTCATCGAGTCACTGCACCTAGACCTAATCCCAGCCAGTCTGTATGTGTTGTGTCTGTATGTGTTGTGTTGAATAATGACCATCCTAATATGTCGATGTGAAGTTACAGTACTGGTCTTGTAAAGGCTTTTACAAATATTTTTTTTGGCATTCGCTCGCTTTCAACTCAAGCGTAGTCTATAAATATTCTACTACGTCTAGTTCACTGGTCTGATTTCTTGCATGTGGACTAGCTTTCCCTATTAATAGTGTCTCTCGTCATCAGGCAGACCCACTCCTACTTCAGAGGTGCTTATAATTTACATCCCCAAGTCAAAGACGAGCAGTCAACATTTTAGTCCAACTGACCGTGTAAGGGGTGAACCCATTACCCCAGCTTCAGCACACTGGAAGCTGAAGATCAAATGCTCTTATCCATTCAACCATGCTGATCTCTGCAAGCCTCTTAATTTCCGAGAATAATCATCAGGCCTATCTCCTGAACACAACCCCAGGGGAGAGATATGTTGGTACCAGGCTGGGAGTCAAGTCCCTACACCAACCTGAATCCGATAAATGCAAGTCCTTTCAAGGGCTCAGAAGACCTGAACATCAATGTATTGAACTTCAGAGTTACAACTCACAATTTTCCACAGGATTCGCAACCAACAAAATCAATTCCCAAACATGGGCCTATCTCCCATGATTCTGTAATGGTATGCACAATGATTGTACTTCTGAAAACTACTAACTTTCCCTGGCAATTAAAAACTGACCACATAAAAGACTAACCTGATGGAGCATCCTTACCAGACCCATCTGAAATAATAATAATAATAATAGTACTTTAAAAGAAAGCTGTCAAATGTAATGTTTACATGTGGTTAAAACCTGGAATAAGTTCAGTGCTACATTATGAGATTCTAATGGCAATAAAAGTGGTTTTGTCTATGTCAAAACAATGTCTGGAGTATCCTGCTACTTATTTCACCCTTCATACCATACAAATAAGCAAATCGCTAGTATCATACCAGACAAGTAAGCCCATCTCTAAGATCATACCATACAAGTAAGCCCGTCTCTAAGATCATACTATACAAGTAAGCCCATCTCTAAGATCACACCACACAAGTAAGCCCATCTCTTGTATCTTACCATACAAGTAACCCCACCTCTCATTTTGTACTATGCAAGTCGAGTCCATCTCTAGTATCAGACTAAAGAAAGTAGGACATCTATTGTATCATGCCACATAATTTGACACATCGCTAACATCATGACAGACAAGCCCATCTCTAGTTTTGTGCTATAAAATTAAGCCTGTATCTTGTATTACGCCAGACAAGTAAGACTATCTCTAGTTTTCAAGTTAGTAATATGCTAAACATATAAACCCATCTCCTACATGCCAAACAAGTAAGCCCATCTCAAGTTCTGCAGAAAGCTTGTTTATAATATCATGCTATACAAGTATACCCAACTCTTGTATCATGCGATGCAAGTAATTTAATCTTTAGTTTTGTGCCACAAGTCAGCCCATCTCTAGTATTTTGTTACATGTATATACACACTTCTTAAATAAGTGCATCCTATATAAGAATGCTACATATTCTTCATAATAAATCCCCACACCTGTCATGAAACAAGAAAAATAAACTGGACCTTCCTTAGCTAAAGGCAGGACATAAAATGATAATCCTGGCAATGCATTAGGGAACCCCCCCCCCCCCCCCACCCCAAAAAAAAAGTATATCAGAAACTGGATGTGAAGTGCGACACCTGGCATGATTTAAGAACTGTGGGGGGTAAAAAAAGAATAAGGGACCTGATAAGAAAAAGAGAAACCTCACATTAGAAGTAGAAACTAAATAAGAGAAACCTGATAGGAGATAGAAAACCAGACATGAACAGTGGAGATGACAAAGAATTAAACAGAAGACAGCTTCTAAAATAAAGATGAGAAATATTTCCAGTTAAACTTATTACATGCTACTGACTGGCACCTTGCCGTCTTGACAGTGATAGTTTGTAAAATGGGGTTATATCTCTCCATAGCATAAAGCCTGGCTGAATTTAGAGATGATGTGTTGCCCATGCAGCACGATCCCTCTCTCGACCTGCCTCATTTACTCCAGAGGAAACGTAATAGCAATACATCTGGAACAAGGCAAGCTGCAAAGCAATGCTCTAAGTGTCTGTCTGTCGGAGCTTCGATCCTTGACCAGTTGCCAACCAAGGCTTAGGTCCTGGCATGTAGTCTCTCGATTGCATTCCTTCACACTAGGGGGGGGCTAAGTGGTCTCGAGGTATGGTGTCCGCCTCAAATGTTGGAGGTCCAGGGTTCAAGCCCCAGTGAGGGCCAAAAATTTATTCATGTGGACTTCTAGTAACAAAAATGTCCCCTGGTCTCTGGGTAGTGAGATCAGACACCCATGTGTATTTTGTGCACATAAAAAATCATTTGGCAGTTGGAAATCGAAAATAGCCTAACGGCGCTGCCCGGGCAAAATTTTGAGTTAAAAATATACCCAAAGTATTTCAGGATCCTCGCCGGTGCTACAGAGTTTGTGCACTGAGCTGAAATTCTCCAGACTCAGGCTTGAGTTAGGAGCAGAACCAAGCACTTATGGGTTACCCCTGTGTGCTGTGATGTTGATCCGTCGACTAAACTAAACTAGGAAAAGGTTAGTGCTCTCCCAATATCGCTCCTCTGCCTAAAGCCGTTGGCACAATGTGGGATGTTGGATTTGGCGAGCTCCGCCCAACATTTGGCACTAACAGAAAGCAGGTAGTACCATCTAAAAAAAAAAGTCGATTGGGAGTCTTTGTGGTGAAGTGGTCAAGCCGTTTAACTTGGGCTGTGAAAGTTGTGGGTTCGATTCCGGGCAGCATCCTTCGGTTCACGAGTTAAATTTTTTGGAGACTCCTGTGGGTCGTCGCTAGAGCTATGGAGTTCATGCTTTGTGCGACGCTTTCCGCGCTGCGGAAAGAGACCGAGCCATATGGGATAAAACCCGGTGCAAGTACCATCTACTGTCATACGGTAGCTCAGTCATATCTGACTAAAATCTGGCTTTACATGATACAATATTTACTTATACCCCACAATTAACCATCAGAAACAAGCAAGCAGTCTAATGGAAGTTACCAATTTTTGTCTGTGACATGACCACTAAATTCTGGTTTCCAACATTTGTGACAATAAATTTGTGGTTGCGTATATTTCCTCCACGCTGAATTGGTTTGGGGGTTGCAGCAGAAGCAGCCAAGCCATCTTGAGTTGGAGTTATTTTTGACGACAAATCAAAACTTGTCAACACAATGTCTGGTTTCTTGCCTGGAATTCTGGGACACAAATAAACAAAGAATATTGTTATTTAGTTATGAACTGAACATATTATGCAATGCTTTGTGCGTGCACATACGCACTAAGATACAGGACAGGTTCATTAAGTCTTTCTCCTTCTACCCTTTGAATGTAGAGATACTTGAGAAGATCATTTAATCGTTCCTTTTCTACCCTTTAATGAAGAGATATCTGACACATTCATTTAGTCTGTCCTCTTCTACCCTTTGATGCAGAGACACTTGACAAGCTCATTTGACAACTCCACAAGTTAATTTAGTCTTTAATCTTCTTGCCACGGAAGATAAGTGGCTTCTGTAGCAAAGGAGTTAGTGAAATGCAGTTTTACAATTTGCCAACATAATGAATTGAGAATGTTCAAATAATTTAGAAGCAGATTGCTTTGCACTGATTTTGATGGTATGGCATTGGCAGTTCAGAAATCAATGGCAAACTACATAAAATTGCCTAGTAAATCATAGAAAATAAATGCTGGGGTTGATTGCAACTTCCTGTAAAGGACATGTAATACTTTTTTTTAAATCTATTGAGGTGTAGATACTTGACAAGCTTATTTTGTTTTTCTTCTACCTAGAGGATAAGAGGTGCTAATGCTGACATAATGACATTACACACAGTCTTCATTTGAGAGGCCAAGGTCAGTGAGACTCATGAACAACCGAACCCAGACATCCCACAGAAGTAGGTGGAAGTGCTGCCGTACCACACTTGCCTAATATACATATACATTAAACTCACAAAAGTATATAATATACAAGTACAAATCAAACCAATAAGAACAAATAAATATATCAATTAAACTAATAAGAGTTGAGTCATGAACCGACATCTCAATACTCGGGACATTCCCATATGTGGTCCATCCTCATCTGCAACAGACAGCGAGGAGTCCCAATACTAATGGCACCAGTAGCAGTCTAATTATATGTTTTTCTGACCTTTCCACAGAGTTTTGAGTGACTGCCAGACCCTCTGGCCACTCTCCGCAGCACCATTTCCCCCAAGCCGGATGATCTACCCAATCCTCTGCACCATACATGATTCCAAAGGGCCCCAACCACATCTGCCCCACCATCCTACAGGGGGTGCAGACTCAGCCGACCCACCCAGCTATCACCATATAATCACACCCAGGGAAAAAAATCCAACAGTTGCTCTCCATTTCCAATTGCTGAATGGAAGCACGCTTGGCACCACCCGTCCCATCACACCAATAAGTCCGTTACAATTACGATATGCACGTGATATCTGTCTTCCAGTCATCAAAACCAATAAATCTAGATAACTATATTAATCAACTAATTAAATATTTACAAGTTTATACAAGAGACAACATTGCAGAATTTTTCCACTGCATATCCTTTAAGGACATTGTAGTCAACACCATCATTTTTCAGCTACTGTTTGTGTCTTTGGATGTTTTACATTCAGTAGTTTGCCATTGCTTTCTGAACGACCGGCTCGCCGCACCCGAATTTCACGCAGCTTGTGTTTCATACGAGAGTATACAAGATTATGAACAACATCCTTAACCCCTTCGTCGGGGCGATTGTAGATATTGATAGTAAATTTCAAGTGAACGGAAGAAGAATATAAAGCAACTAATATTTTGATAGTGTATATAACATTCTAAATTTATTAGCCTCTTCAAGGCTTTTAAAAAAAAAGTCGCTTAAAGTCGACAGGGTCAACTTCACTGTACCGAGTTTTATCCCATATGGCGCAGTCTCATTCCGCAGCACGGAAAGTATCGCACAAAAAATGCACTAGTGAACCAAAGGATGCGGCCCGGAATCGAACCCACAACCTTCAGAGCCTGGGTCAGACAGCTTGACCACTTCGCCACAGAGACTCCGTCAAGGCAATCACTATTAGCATACACCCCACATAATGTGTGCACTGTACTCTTCAAGGCAATCACTGTTGCTCTGGCAGTACAAGATATTCACAACATTCATCTCAGGAACCCATCTCCCTTGCTTACAAGCTTTTAACTATAAGCTTTTTTTTTAAACACCCCCCCCCCCCCCAAAAAAAAAAAAAAAAACAAACAAACAAACAAACAAACTAACTTGGCTTTTGGGATTTTGAGTTTGCCAACTTCTGTTCCATTTGGGCACATCTTCCACTGTTCTGAGAGGTATTTTGGAACCTGGAAATGGACAATTGAAATTGTTAAATTGTAACATGCCAAGTAGAACATTTTCTATAGAAAGTATGATCCAACCATCACAATGTTTGCATATAATCATTGTTGGTGGGTGGATGTGTGTGTGTGTGGGGAGGGGGTGTTTGAAACAAGGCTTCACAATAGAGTTTGTATAAAGTGTGTAAGTTGTAGACATGCATATTTAAAGAACAATGTCCACCCACAACATCATCTAGAACTGAGATTCTCAAAGCAGGGGTTGAGTAAAAACAACTGGGGGTGGGGGGATGTCGCAGACACATTTGCAAATTATAAATTTACATAATTATTTCATAAAGTTTTAGAGGATATTGATGTCATAACAGAGTGAGGGTGATGTGGAAAATTGTATAATCAAAATGAGATGAATGTGAACAAGTTTGCGAAATTCTGGTGAAGAGATATTTCTTTGATTACTGAAGTTAAACAAAGTGTTTGGTATTTAATCTGCTTTAGAATAGTTAATGCTAATGTTGAATCAGTACAGCCACATGGATCAGAAACATGGACAATGACTAAAACAATTACTAATGACATATAAACATTTATAAATATGTGTCTGTGCACAACAGAAGGATTAAAATGGTGATACAGGATCACTAATGATGCACAGCCTATGTAGAGAACCAGAAATATTCCAGCGATTCAAGAGGTGAGGAGTTGAGTTGAGCTAAGAACCGACATCACTGCACTCAGGACATTCCCATATGCGCTCCATTCCCTCGTTCAACAGCCAGTGAAGAGTCATACTACTAATCGTTCCCTCCGATATCTGATTGAAAGTTCTCCTGGTCTTCCCTCTCAGAACCCCTGCCAATCCCCTGTAATCTCATCCTTTCCACATACAGGTTCTCAATCTGTTCCTCCACTTGGTCCCACAGGCGCAAGACCACCTCCCCCTTGTCCATAAGTAATCTACCACCAAGAGGTGCATTTCCTGCTTGCCTATCTGCCTGTTCATTTCCCCGCACTCCCGCATGGTCAGGGCAATAGGTGAGGAAAAGTCTAACAAGGTACTGGTGCTGGATAGGACATTGTACATTGGCACCTTTCCGTCTTGACAGATGATAGTTTGGTACATTGTGCTTAAAAAAGGCTTAATAACTACGATCCATGGCGGTGGCGAGTGTGGCTGGTAAGGCCAATTCTTGCTGCAAATGTTTGCCCACAGTAGGTGCATATGAAAACATGGTCACTTCCACCATTTTGCATCATCTTACGTCTCTCACGCTCTGTGTGTGCTTTATCTGCAATCATTTTCTCCTTTGTCTTTATTCCATTTCTGATAGTTTCAATCATGTCCTGCTTACACACATCTTTGTATCGTAGTAGAGGCCGACCCTGAGATCTCCTACCCGTCTGTAAATCACCAAAAAAGATGTCCTTTGGTATTCTACCATCATCCATCCTCCTAACGTGTCCTATCCATCTAAGTCTACGAAGACTGAGCATGGAATACACCGTCACACAACCTGATCTTTCCAATACTTCAGTATTTGTGATTTTGTCTAGCCACTTAATACCAAGTATTCTTCGCAGACACCGCATATGAAAGCTGTTTAAACGTTTCTCTTGGCGTGAGTAAGTTGTCCAGGTTTCACTGCCATAAAGAAGAGTACTAAGGACACAGGCTTGGTAGACGAGGACTTTTGTTTTGACAGTAAGCTTCCTGTTCTCCCAGACTCTTTTTGCTAACATGTTCATTGTTGCTGCCTTGCCAATCCTGATGTTGATTTCCTGATCGAGTGATAATTTGCTATTTACCTCTGATCCTAGATATGTAAAATGGTCTACTATCTCCAGTTCGGCGTCGTCAATAAAGATTGATGGTACACCATGTGCACCTTATGACATAATCTGTGTCTTCTTTTTGTTAATTGTTAAACCAAATTCAGAACAAGCATTGGAGAATGCAGATAGTAGATGTTGTAATTCTTCCTCAGAGTGGGTCGTAATCGCAGCATCATCCGCAAAAAGCAACTCTCTGATTAGTACCCTGCTAATTTTGGTCTTGGCCTTCAATCTCTGAGCATTATAGAGGCCACCATCTGAGCGTGAGTGAATGTATATACCGTCATCCTGATCACGAAAGGCATATTTCAGTAGAAGTGAAAAGTATATCCCAAAGAGGGTGGGGGGCTAATACACAACCTTGCTTAACTCCACTCTTGATTTCAAACTCTTCTGAAGTTGAGCCATCAAACTTGATTATATCCTTCATGCCTGTGTGGAACGATTCCACAATGGACAGAAGAGTTGGTGGGCAGCCAATCTTCTTTAGTGCTTTGAACAGACCCTCACGACTGACCAAATTGAATGCCTTTGTGAGGTCAATGAAGGCAATAAACAGTGGCTGATTTTGTTCCCGGCATTTTTCTTGCATCTGTCGCAATGAGAATATCATATCAATGGTAGACCGGTTCTGACGGAAGCCGCACTGTGATTCGGGGTAGACTGGATCTCCTGGAGCTGGATAGGACACATATAGTGAAAACCTGAGAATGGCATAACTAGAAAGTCCATTCTCTGGAACCCACGGGGCAAAAGAAATTTGAAACATAAAAACACACACTGGGAAGAGAATTAAAGACAGAGATGAATACATGGAGAACATGGTGGCAGCTGCATTTGTCGATAGAAAAAAAGACAGGATGGCTTCGCATTGAGTTGTTTGAGGGTCTGTTTTTCAAAGGAGTGAATAAGCGTAGGAGAAGAAGCAGTAAAGTTATAAAGTTAGCCAATTCTTTAACCTCAGCTGGTCACCGCTAAATTTATTTTTATCACAACACTCTCATAAAGACCTGTTGTGGTTTTGTTTTATTTGTCAATCATCTGTTCATTAATATTAATATAATAACATCAAGAAATTTAAACCTAAAATCCCATTCAAGATTACCAAAAATTCTCTGAGAGAGAGAGAGAGAGAGAGAGAGAGAGAGAGAGAGAGAGAGAGAGAGAGAGAGAGAGAGAGAGAGAGAGAGAGAGAGAGAGAGAGAGAGAGAGAGAGAGAGAGAGAGAGAGAGAGAGAGAGAGGAGAGAGAGAGAGAGAGAGAGAGAGAGAGAGAGAGAGAGAGAGAGAGAGAGAGAGAGAGAGAGAGAGAGAGAGAGAGAGAGAGAGAGAGAGAGAGAGAGAGAGAGAGAGAGATGAGAGAGAGAGAGAGAGAGAGAGAGAGAGAGAGAGAGAGAGAGAGAGGAGAGAGAGAGAGAGAGAGAGAGAGAGAGAGAGAGAGAGAGAGAGAGAGAGAGAGAGAGAGAGAGAGAGAGAGAGAGAGAGAGAGAGAGAGAGAGAGAGAGAGAGAGAGAGAGAGAGAGAGAGAGAGAGAGAGAGAGAGAGAGAGAGAGAGAGAGAGAGAGAGAGAGAGAGAGAGAGAGAGAGAGAGAGAGAGAGAGAGAGAGAGAGAGAGAGAGAGAGAGAGAGAGAGAGAGGAGAGAGAGAGAGAGAGAGAGAGAGAGAGAGAGAGAGAGAGAGAGAGAGAGAGAGAGAGAGAGAGAGAGAGAGAGAGAGAGAGAGAGAGAGAGAGAGGAGAGAGAGAGAGGAGAGAGAGAGAGAGAGAGAGAGAGAGAGAGAGAGAGAGAGAGAGAGAGAGAGAGAGAGAGAGAGAGAGAGAGAGAGAGAGAGAGAGAGAGAGAGAGAGAGAGAGAGAGAGAGAGAGAGAGAGAGAGAGAGAGAGAGAGAGAGAGAGAGAGAGAGAGAGAGAGAGTGAGAGAGAGAGAGAGAGAGAGAGATGAGAGAGAGAGAGAGAGAGAGAGAGAGAGAGAGAGAGAGAGAGAGAGAGAGAGAGAGAGAGAGAGAGAGAGATGAGAGAGAGAGAGAGAGAGAGAGAGAGAGAGAGAGAGAGAGAGGAGAGAGAGAGAGGAGAGAGAGAGAGAGAGAGAGAGAGAGAGAGAGAGAGGAGAGAGAGAGAGAGAGAGTGAGAGAGAGATGAGAGAGAGAGAGAGAGAGAGAGAGAGAGAGAGAGAAGGCCCCTCCTTACTTTCTCTCATCTCATGTTACCCAGCTTATTCAGCTTATGATACGGTATAAAGTTGGAAATTACTAGCTATTTGATTTAGTCCGATTATGTGATCCGTAACCGGAAACCACGCCTGCGCAGAAGGATCCATTGTGTGCCTAAAAATGGCTATGTAAAGACCACACATGCTTCCGATATCATTCATCACGTGACAATAACAAACACCATCTTGGTTTCTGCAAAACAGGTCCTAATATTCTGTGCACAACGATTGGTTGAAATTATGGCCTTAAATTAAATTACATTATTTGGCAAACGGCAAGTAATTTATTTTTTTATGGCACTGTTTATAGAAAGTCATTAATTTTAGATGGATATTTGAATTCTGCATCCATTTTTACATATATGTGGAAAGTTTCATGGCTGAACTTGCTCGAATTGAGGTTGAAAAAAATATTTATGTGGACGTGTTTTTTTTGTGAATGGAAATCTAATATGGCGGAGGTGAGCATATCGACAGGACTAGGCCTCAATCAGACTAGGCCGCATATACTTTCTACTCTCAAAACATGAAATTTGAACTACTAAAGTTAAAGAGAATACAAATTTAAAGATTATTAATAATTTATTTGAATACTTTTACTATTTTTCATCATTTAACATGACGGAACAAATTTTTGAAGTCAGTTTTCAAAGCTGTCTATGAACCATCCCGTTTGAGAAACAGGAGAGATGCGCAGAAAAGAATCTGAAAAAACAATTTTTTTTCAAGATCCCGACACTCAAATGACAATTCTAAGTGGAGCTATTCACATTTGAAATGTGAATAGCTCCGCTTAGAACTGACATACAGGCATCATTGAGGTACCATTAGATTTGGTTTTTCAGCGCCTATCTATCTGTGGTGGTTTCATTAATAAATACTTAATTTGAAAATCATGATCAAGCCTGCTACAAATTACAGCTCTAATCTAACTCTCCAACAATAAATAAATAACCATGCTTAACCCTTAGACCCCGGCCAGGCCGATTTAGTGGCCCTCCAGCGGCCATCTTGCTCTTTTGAAAAAGACGAAGTGTCCAGAAATCGGCCCTGTTTGTAAGAACTGCTGTGATTGGTGTGCTTTTAATAGTACAGACCAATCAAATGCCTCCTTGCAATCGTCAGCCATTTTAGCCGTCACATTTCCGTTTCTAGCGTGATTCAGACATGTGGACATGATTTTGTGCAGTTTTTTCCGAAGTAACCCATTTTTTCGTGGGTTTTTGAGTTCTAAAATGGCCAGCTTTGAACCTGAAGACGTACTAGCATTGACTAGCTCTGATAGTAGCGATTTTGTTAGTTCAGGACTGTCAGATAATGACTTTAGTGATACAGAAAGTGCCCATGAGGATTTCAACCTCGTGTCCCCGTAGTTTTGTGTGTTGGGAATAAGAAGATCGTTTTATCTATACCCTTTATGGCAATGGCCGGACCAAAAAAACATGTCACCAGTTGATAGCCAACCTATTACAAATGTCAATAGGGACTTCATAGGTGTTGTTTATTTAACCATAAGTGTTTAAAATTATTCTAAAGTGGTGTAGGTATTCAATGAGAAATTTTAGGTGAGTACCATTTTTTTTAAATATTTAGTACCAATTCATACATTGTGGTATGAAATATTTTATTTTTCACAAAATACAAATGAGGTTATCAAATTTGCGTAAACATGAACAAAACAACTTCAATCATACACAGAAATAAACTTTACTATATCCTCTTTAAGAATATATATACTTGTATATACCTATATAGGTTTCTAATATTTTTTTTTGAATTTATAAAATTGTCACTTCAGTCATTTCTGTACTCCAAAAAAATGGCTCCGTCTTCTTCAGAGGGAAACCTAAATTTGGCCCAATGTTGTTCCGTCCTAAAAGGGTTAAGACTCATATTTTTTTTTTCAATTGGAAGAACTTTATAAACTTAATATAATAAGCCACAACAAAGTTTGCTGACGTTTATTAAGTTCTTTTAGTTAAAACTAACATTAAGTATTAAGCTGAAATTAAACTCGAGAAAACTTCAAAACTGCAAATTCAACATAAATTAAATTAATTCAAATTCTTACTCTTACTACAAATCAAAGCAAAGTTTACCTTGACCAACCAAACTCCCCTGCCCGCTGCCGAAATGTCTACATCCTTCGGCTCATGTGCCATCTCGATATCTGTGGGTAGAGACATGGTTGAATCACGTACCTTGGACACGTTATTGAGTTGAATGTGTATACCAGTACACGTTCGTCAATTTACCAACAATGGTATAGTTAGTTTGGTAGAATCGCAGTTCCTCTCTAGTAAGTTGTTGTTTGTAATAGAGTTACCCTTCCTGTCAGAGAAAGAAAATAAACTTTACGACAAGAGAGTGTTGGTACTATTGTAGTATCGATTAATTAAATGTCTGTTGTTATCTTATTTTCTGTATTGGTGCAGCTTTACATAACAGAATAACGACATATACAGGACGTTGCGGCTATTAGCCTTCATCAGCAAACAAAATCATTCACAAAACACAACATATAGTCACGGAGATCTCCTGTGACTACATTAAAACGTGACGACAGGACGAGAAGAATGAAAAAATGAAAGCAATGAAAAGAACATGAAAATTGGAAAAAATGGTCGTACTTACCTATGGAATTACGACTTGTGTGTAGCCATTTCATTTTTACATCTTTTTTATTCTTCTCGTCCTCTCGTCACGTTTTAATGTAGTCACAGGATATCTCCGTGACTATATGTTGTGTAACTTGTGTTCTGTGAATGTGTTTGTTTGCTGATGAAGGCTAATCGCCGCAACGTCCTGTATGTGTCGTAATTCTGTTATGTAAAGCTGCACTACTTTGTGTCATTTTATATTGTTTACATTTTCACAGCTTTACCGCAGTTCCACCAAATTTTATTCATATTTTCTGTATTGTGTTCTGGTAATAGCCACGTTGCTTTATGCATTTTTAGGCTATGTGGAAAAACACTTCCACGTTTTTTTTTATGTTGGATATCCCTTACAGGACGTTGCAGTCAACACTAGCATTTGTTAGCTGCTGTTGATGTACTAGGCAAGTTTTACTTTCAGTAGTTTGCCATTAATTGGAGGTGGTTGAAAATTTTGAATATCTTGGGTCATTGATTACCAACAACGGTGACACAATGAAAGAAATTAAACGACGACTATCAATTGCCCTTCAAAGATTAAAACAACTGAATAAATTATGGAGTGGGACAGATAGAACTACAAAAATTAGATTTTTAAGAGCATGCATCTTTCCCATTGCAACATACGCCTGTGAGACCTGGACACTTGCTAAACAAGCTGAACAGCGCATAAACGCCTTTGAATATAAATGTTATAGTCGAGTTCTAAGAATATCTTGGGTAAAGAAAAGTACAAATGTATCCATACTTCAAGAGCTGAATATTGAAGAAGGTTGGCTATTGAAGACAATAAAACAAAGAAAATTGAAATATTTTAGTCACTTGAAACGTCACGAAAGTTTGGAGAGAACAATAATGGAGGGGTATAATGCCTGGGAAGAGAGGAAGAGAAGGCCAAAGAGAAGATGAGTGTAGGATGTGATGGATGAACTCCAGATGGGTGTATCGGACCCGGGACATCTTGTTTATGATCGGGAGGTTTTCCGGTATGTTGTTATGGGAGCGAGGTTCTGCAAAGGACATGGTACTGAATGAATGAATGAGTTTGCCATTGCTCCGGGGGGGGGGGGGGGGGGGGGGGGGGGGTTAGTTACCAGCGCTGCCGATTCTCGCAGCTGCTGTTTTCCCCGGGTGGATATACGGGATTACGAACAATGTCGTTAAACTCTTGGCCAGGCAGACGGTTCCATTTCCACGTTGCATATATTTATTCAGGGCGCAAAACCCAGTGAGTAATTCTCCATTGTCATCCTGTATCTAAATCCCACCGGAAAGATTCTGGATCCTTCGTCAATCCTCCTGCCTCATGTATTTTCGTGTCCTGTGTGTCTTTAATCCACTGTGTCCACCGCAGTGTTGGTGGATATTATTATTTACCTCTGCAGGCTATATGAAAATGCCATATGTCTACAATTCAATTACTGTTGTTTCTCATAGTTAAGATTAAAATGATTCAGTGTTAAGTAACATTTTAACGTGTGACCTGAATGCCAAGATAGGATAGGATAACACGGATTATGAAGAGATCATGGATACGGACTCGGGCCGGGGTGGGGGAAGGGGGAGATGTAAAGAATGATAATGGAGAATTATTCACTGATCTTTGCGCCCTGAATCAAGGTGTAAAACGGGAAAGCGTTTGTCCACATAAAAATGCATAAAGCAACGTTGCTATCTCCAGAATACAATACAGAAAATAAGGCTAATTACATTGTATTAGCCAAATAATTAAATAATTTCTTCATCATCTATGTGTCTTTCCAAAAAGCTCAGGCGTTCATATTGATCCAGGTGTATCTCAGTCCTTGGTATTATGGATCGACTCTCTCGATGATTTTCCTTCACGCCACCCTCTTTGACCCCCACCGCAAACATAATTTCTCTAGACCTGTCTCTGTCTCTGCTTCTGCTGATCTTTACAGTGGTAATCTCTGTATTGATTTTGACAGTTTCAGAGGTGCATGTGTCGATTCTGATCACTGGAGCATAGGCCGCTCCCCAATTTGATGCCGAGTCTTTCCTGAAGACTCATTCATTATTGCTCATAATGGGGTAGCCAGTCCAACCAGCTGCCATGTTATAAATGTGATTATGATAAATTAGCTGGTTTGTATGTAGCTTTGATAAATCATCGGATTTGTTTTGTGTGACTGTTAAATCGGCTGTCGTGGTTTTGTGTGACTGATAAATCACTAGTTATGTTACGTGTGTCTCTGTAAATCAGCTGTTGTGGTTTGTATGACTCTGATAAACCGCCAGTTTTTTTTCTTCTTATTTTGTTTTCTCTCGCTTTGAACTCAAGCGTAGCCCGGGAAGGTTAATACGGTCAACAAATGCCCGCAGAAGTCGGATGTGTCGGCCTAACGGCGCAAGAACGCAGCTCTGCTGTAAACAGGCACAACGCAATCACATCCGAAAAAAAACTCCGGATGAACGAAGAAGAAGAAGAAGAAGAACTCAAGCGTAGTATATTTACGTGCTACTACTTTTAGTGCACTGGACTGATCTTTGCATGTCGATTAGATTTCCCTATTACCAATGTCCCTCGCCACCAGGTGAACCCACTTCGACTTCAGAGGTACTTTTAATTTACGTCCCCAAGTCAAGAACGAGAAGTCAACATTTTAGTTCAACTGACCAACGAAAACATTATAAGAACAGATGAGAGACAGTAGGCAGCATTGTTCAAAATGTCCCAGAACAAGGATAGATAACGCTTTTTGTTAGCCATAAATATCTCATCAAGTTATAAAACCAATTGCTGATAACACCACTGACACAATTCGGTTTGCAGCCGTAAATTGTAGAAAGTGGCCTGTATTTTGGTTACTTTGTTTTATCAAACAACTAGCTGACCCGGCCCGGCTTCGCCCAGTTCCTGGCGGGAGCGTCTCATTTAATTCATATTCGGCCCCTGCTCCCGTTCCCGTTCCCAAAAAAGACGACCCGCCCCGGCTTCGCCCAGACCCTGGCGGGTAGCGTCTCATTTAATTAATATTCGGCCCCTGCCCCGTTCCCGTTCCCCAAAAAGACGACCCGGCCCGGCTTCGCCCAGACCCTGGCGGGGAGCATCTCATTTAATTCATATTAGTAGTCACATAAGCTCCCTTTCCCGTTCCGGAAATATGGCGAACAGATTGGAACAGAACAATCTTCATCCCAATAACTAAATAGGGCAGGGATCAATCAATCAATCAATCAATCAATCAATCAATCAATCAATCAATCAGTCTGTCTGTCTGTCTGTCTGTCTGTCTGTCTGTCTGTCTGTCTGTCTGTCTGTCTGTATATCTATCTATCTATGTTCGGCATACATATAGCAAGGGGACTTAACTTAAGATATAGCAATGCGACTAAAATTTATGTCCCTTGATATAACTTTTCTTAAGTTAAGTCCCCTCGCTATAGATAAATTATAATGTAAATTACACAATTAAATTTTATTACGTAAATAGCTGTGTGTAAACTAACAAACTATGACAGTTTGCTGCACGGGAATGATAAGAAGACATGTAGAAAATTTAATCTCAATCGGATGGACCGTTCGCAAACGCATAAATCACATACATACAGACACACACACAGACAGACAGACAGACAAACATTGCATTTTATATATATAGATGAAAGTCGAACAATTTCGTATTGACTTGTACAACTCCAGCTGTAGACGTGAACCATTTCTTCGGAAGACGGGAAGGGGAAAAAACACCCATAAAGTATCATTTGCGTGCAGTTATTCGTGGGAAATCTGTAATCAATAATAAACAGATATTTACGAAAAGTTAATTAGTTAGTTTGTTAGTCAATACAATAGACCATCTTCATTACACATCGGACTATTAGACCATAAGTTTTCCAGAACCTCTCCTCAGTATCTCATTTAGAGTGTAGCGACTGACGACATCAGATTTGTGTTTGTTTATTTACTATTCTTCTTTGGCTTCTCGTATGGCGCTCTAGTCTAGCTTCGCCATGTTTGACTTGACATCATTGCAGTCCGATCAACGTTACAGAATCACTTCCATCCCTTGAGTCATTTACAAATCATGCCTTCATGGTGGAGATAGGATATCAGCCTCATCCATTGCTCGTCTGCTGCCTAGAGCAGCCAAGCCCGCGGGTCTATCTGTTCTTTCGTTGCCTCTTATACTCGCGTGCCCTGTCACAAAAACAAAAAAGATATTTGCCGCTTGCAGCCATCAACTACGTACATTTAAAAAAAAAAATCTTACAGTGTACTATGATCAATTATGTTAACTGTGGACTAGACTGCAGAGCATGTATAGACATACAAGAAGAGATACATTTGTATAATTCTCTCACCGAGCAAGAAAATGATGCCAATTAATGACATGTAAACGTTATTGATTTTGTTGTTGTTGTAAAACTAAGAACCATCTGCCAATGAAATTGTATTTAACAAAAAGATAAAGTGTCCGTTTACACTTGCACCGCTTTAATAGAAATATCGTTCATGGTCATGTGCCATAAAGAACATACATTTGTATGGCTGGAGATTATAGTTGCCTCATAATGAGGAACCAATTAAGGAATCAACATTACATGATTTAACGAGCCCAGAACGATCTTTAGGAATATAAACAAAGTGTGTGTATCTTGACACTGCATCCCTAACATCAAATTACAAATAAGAGAAAGTTGTGTACTTTTCGCATGACGCTAAATGTTGGGGGAAGTCAAAAAGAGACAATGTAAACAAATTGATTCCTTCATACAATCACACTCATCATTATATAGCATGACTTGTGCAGAACATCAGTCTCATCACGGTTCACTGGAAAGACACGATCTTTCACTAATTCGCCTGCCTAATGAATTTTCATGCCCAGGATTTCGTTAATGTCCCGTGCCCACTTTCGAGGTGGTGGGCTCTCGCTTCTTTAAAAAAAAGAAAAGAAAAAGAAACACACACACACACGCATTCACGCACGCGCACACATACACACACACGCACGCGCACACACACACACACACGCACGCACGCACACACACACGCCACCAATTGTGTTCTTTCTATGCCAATGTGGCATTAAAGTGGCATTAGTGAAAGCCTCGCTCTCCACCCCCCCCAACCCAACAGCAGCACCCCCATTTTATATACATCTGCATATGAATATTAGGGTATTAACAGCGTTAGACCTGGTTAAGAGGTTTCGCGAGCTTAAACTTTCTCTGCTGACGGTGGTGTAGCGGGTTCACTCCACACGCCGGTCAGTTGAACTTAAACTTTGACTTCTTGTTTAGAAATCAATGGCAAACTATTGAACGTACAATTGCCTTGTAAATCACAAACATCCATCAGGGGCTGGGGTTGATTGCAGCGTCATGCAAAGGGCAACACTATACATATACATCATCATCATCCAGTGCCTTGCCGGCTGGCATGGGTGACCATGCTTCTCCACAGATTTCGATCTCCGACGTCATAGATCAATTCGTGTGTTGACTCCCTTCCCTGCCATGACACAAGACTGGCCATAATCTTGTTATGCTGCCTTGTTCTATCTCTCTTTTCGCAAATCTTTCCTGTAATATCACGTGCAGTCCTCTGTGTTACAATTGTTACATATAATGTGTCTGTTATTTCAGATAACACATGAGAATATTCGTGGTTATCTCTTTATTCTCTTCATTACGAATGTGATGCTATACTTTTATCTATCTTATATATAAAAGGCAATCTCCGTATTTATGTATGTCCTTTATGCGTTCGCGAACGGTCCATCCGATTGAGATGAAATTTTCTACACGCCTTCCTTTCATTCCAGAGCTGCCAACTGTGATATTTTTTAAGTGTGAAATCGCCTTCTTACTCAGTATTATTTCATTTTTCATTTTTCATTATAATTTCATATATCGCAGGGGACCTAACTCTGTAAAAGTTATTTCAAGGGGCATAACTTTTCTGTATAACTTATAGTCATATTGTGGCATCGTTTTCAAAGATTTATAAACTCTTTGTCCATAGTTATGTACCGGCATATGAGTTATAATAAATAATGATACAATCTGTAAGGCATTTTCAAAGTTTTCATAAAAATAATGCACAATGCATAACATTGTAACTCATCGTTTTTTGCTTAAGAAGTTACTTACTGTAGTCATGCAGGTGATTAGAAAGAGTTTTCATTAAAAATAATGGATGGTGTGTGGAAGGACATTCTTTTAAGTTACTTTTTTTGTTGAATGAATTTAATGAGACGCTACCCGCCAGGAGCTGGGCGAAGCCACGCCGGGTCAGATAGATAGACAGACCCACCTTTTCGCTGCAGTTGTCTACTCCTCCTTTTCCTTCTTCTGCTGATGCTGCTGCCGCCGCTCCATTTACCCAAGTTAATTGTTGGGGGAAGATGTAAAGATCTTTCAAGTGCTCTTTCTAATGCTTTTTGTAAGTTGGTCTTCGTTTATCTAAGGTTGTTCTAACTGCAACCAATAAATGATTAGACAGACAGGCAGACACACAGACAGACAGACAGGGAGGGAGGGACAGACAGACAGACAGACAGACAGACAGACAGACAGACAGACAGACAGACAGACAGACAGACAGACAGACAGACAGTCGGGAACGGGAACTTATATGACTACTTATATGAATTAAATGAGATGCTCGCCATCAGGGGATGGGCGAAGCCGGGCCGGATCAGACAGACAGACAGACAGACAGACAGACAGACAGACAGACAGACAGACAGACAGACAGACAGACAGACAGACAGACAGACAGACAGACAGACAGTCGGTAACGGGAACGAGAACTTATATGACTACTTATATGAATTAAATGAGATGCTCCCCACCAGGGACTGGGCGAAGCCGGGCCGGGTCAGCTAGTATATATATAAAAGAGAATCTCCGTCTGTCTGTATGTCCTTTATGCGTTCGCGAACGGTCCATCCGATTGAGATGAAATTTTCTACACGACTTCTAATCATTCCCGTGCTGCCAACTGGCATAGTTTTTTTTAGTGTACAAACATATTTTCTTATTATTATTTAATATTTAGTTTACATTATAATGTATATATAGCGAGGGGACATAACTTCTAATAGCATTGCTATATATGTAAAATTGTTGCATATTTCTCAAATAGATGGACCTTTTCGCTGCAGTTATCTACAGGCATATGCGTTATAATCCTCCTCCTCCTCTCCCCTCCTCCTCCTCCTACCCTCCTCGCTCTCCTCCTCCTCCTCCTAATCCCTCCTCCTCTCTCATCCCCCTCCCCATCCTCACCTCCCCGTCTCCTCCCCCTCATCCCTCCTCCTCATCCCAATTCCTCCTCCTCCCTTCTCCCCCTCCTCCAACCCTCCTCCTCCTCCCTCCTCCTCCTCCTCTCTCCTCCATCCTCCTCCCTCTACCTCCTCCCTCCTCCTCCTCCTCCTCCCTCTCCCCTCCTCCCCTTCCCTCCTCCCTCTCCCTCTTCCTCCTTCTCCCTCCGCTACCTCCCTCCTCCTCCCTCCCTCCTCCTCTCTATCCTCCTTTTCCCTCTTCCTCCTCCCTCCTCTTCCCTCTTTCCTCCTCCCCTCTCCCTACCTCCTCTCTCCTCCTCCCTCTTCCTCCTCCCTCTCCCTCCTCCTCCTAATCCCTCCTCCTCCCTCCTCCTCCCACCTCCTCCTGTCTCCTCCTGCTCCCTCCTCCTCCTCCCTCCGCCGAATATGAATTAAATGATATGCTCCCCACCAGGGACTGGGCGAAGCCGGGCCGGGTCGTCTTTTTTGGGAACGGGAACGGGAGCAGGGGCCGAATATGAATTAAATAAGACGCTCCATTTACCCAAGTTAATTGTTGGGGGAAGATGTAAAGATCTTTCAAGTGCTCTTTCTAATAACAGACAGACAGACAGACAGACAGACAGACAGACAGACAGACAGACAGACAGACAGACAGACAGTAGATAGTCGGGAACGGGAACGGGAGCTTATATGACTACTTATATGAATTAAATGAGATGCTCCCCACCAGGGTCTGGGCGAAGCCGGGCCGGGTCAGACAGACAGACAGACAGACAGACAGACAGACAGACAGACAGACAGACAGACAGACAGTCGGGAACGGGAACTTATATGACTACTTATATGAATTAAATGAGATGCTCCCCATCAGGGTCTGGGCGAAACCGGGCCGGGTCAGACAGACAGACAGACAGATAGACAGATAGACAGACAGACAGATAGAAGTCGGGAACGGGAACGGGAGCTTATATGCCTACTTATATGAATTAAATGAGATGTTCCCCACCAGGGACTGGGCGAAGCCAGGCCGGGTCGTCTTTTTTGGGAACGGGAACGGGAGCAGGGGCCGAATATAAATTAAATAAGACGCTCTATTTACCCAAGTTAATTGTTGGGGGAAGATGTAAAGATCTTTCAAGTGCTCTTTCTAATAATAGACAGACAGACAGACAGACAGACAGACAGACAGACAGACAGACAGACAGACAGACAGACAGACAGACAGACAGACAGACAGGCAGGCAGGCAGACAGACAGGCAGACAGACAGATAGAAGTCGGGAACGGGAACGGGAGCTTATATGACTACTCATATGAATTAAATGAGATGCTCCCCACCAGGGCCTGGGCGAAGCCGGGCCGGGTCAGTTAGTTATTTCATATAGTGTATTCTGGGAGTCACGCTAGCACTCTTGCTTGCCGTCCCTGTGGTAATGTGTTCGAATCACACTCGAGGTGAGGATTTTGTTTTCAGTGATCATTGCTCCCAGGTTGATCCAGCTAACATTTAAAAAAAAATGTACATGCCCTTTGCAGGACATTACAACCCAGCCCCAGCCGCTTATTGACTGTTTGTGATTTACTAGGCAATTTTGCATTCAGTGGTTTGCCATTGCTTTCTGAACGAGAAGTCAACATAACATGGGAATGTCCTGGAAAGTAAAAGTAGCCGGTGCGATACTGACATCCTTCGAGCGCCGACTGGTCTAAATTTACGAGGCTAGCACCATGTACCCAGCACGCCTCGTAGTGTGGAAAAGATCCCGTTACTGTACTGTATGTTATATTATCCTGTCAATAAGGTATTAATGTTTAACGATTAAGTGCCTCGGGATGATAAATTGTCTTATTAAAACTTCCCGTAACTGCCATGGGCCTATAAATCAAACTATAGTTACATTATAATCCAGTAGTTTTATATTTATGACGGGCTTAAATTTGATATATAAAACAATATGTCTGCTACCATATCAACAACTTTTAAGTCAAAACTGTGACACACCCCTACTTCCCATTTTTCGTCATCCATTTTTGTTTGGTCCAAACCTACATTTTGTTTGGCACTGAATGTGTTAAGGCTTTTAATTTAATGCTATAAAATTGTTGTGTGTGTAAGTGCGTGTGTGCGGGCTGTGAGCGCGCATGTGTTAAAAAGGGGGGGGGGGTGCGCGTGTGTGTGTGTCTGTGATATAAGCAACGCTTAAAGAAAGAAAAAAAACCCAAAGGAATAGAGTATATTTAGTTAAGACTGACTAATTACACTTTGTTGTATGTATTTGTTTTCTCGCTAATGCAACGTTTGCGAGTCTACGGCAGTTAAATATATTAATAATAATTATAACCAGAATATCTACACACACTATGGTCTTGTGATCGAATCCCCTTGCAGGCGGAGGTTTATTTTTTTTAAAAACCACTTGGGGCTCCCAGGTCCACCAAACCTAAAATTGAGTATCAGGAACTGTTCTGGCAATTGAAGTCCGGCGACGTGATATTGACCACATCATCTACCGAGCATAGTTGCCATTCTAGATATTTTATATCCAGATCTAGAGGTTTTTGCCGGCATCTGGATACCGTTTTCTGACGTTTGGATGCTGGATGTAATTCTAGATACTTTTCATTTGGAGTCGGATATTTTGAATACTTTCTAGATTTTACTTTTCTTTCGGTGTCATTACCAATTTATGTTGGTCTGGACGCGCGTAAAGTATGGTAACTGCCATTATTTAAACTTTGAACTGACTTGGGTCAACGCTCAACAATCTGGCAACCCCCTGGTAATGAGTAAAACGGCGCAATTATTATAATAACATGATTTGAACTGTGAACACACTGTGCTGCGACTTACTGCTGTAATGCCGACTTTGTGATTCTTTTCACATGAATTTGGCTGCAACTGGTACAGATAATGCCTCGATAATGGTTGATACCAACCATAGCGTTTATATAACATTTAAGGAAGATATCCCATCTTTAATCCTCATAAAATGTGCGTGTCATTCCTTGCAGCTAGCATTATCACATGCCTCATCAGAATGTTTACTAAGGAATTTGCAATTCCTTATTGCTGAAACACATAACTGGTTCTCCAAATCATCTGTCAGACAACAGCAATAACAATTTATATAAAGCATTAAATGATAGTTCCCCACCACTGCAAATTCTGTCATATTGCAAAACTACATGGTTATCAATTCAACCAGCTGTTGAAGTAACTGTGAACCAATGGTTGGAGTTGAAGACGCACTTCGACATAACAAGACAAAGTGAAAAATGCTACACAGCTGAAATACTATATGGAGTGTACAGCGATGAAAAAAATTTGGCATTCCTTCTCTTTTTACAACCCATTTTAGGTGAAGTGCAAAAAGTTAATAAACTATTTGAATCTCAAAATGTTGATAAAGTTAAATTACATGACGACCTCATTTTGCTATTTCACTCAATTCGTAAAAGACTTATATTGCCAACTTGTAAAGCTGACTTGTTCACTTGCACTATAGAGAGCTATTTGGCTCCTAAGCCATACCTAGGATACCAAATCGAATCAAAAATTGATGGTTTAAAAACAAAAGGACGTTAACAGAAAATGAAGAGAACAACTTAAGAAAGCGCTGTCAAGAATTTTCTGTCTCATTATTCAATCAACTGAAGCAGAGACTTCTTGAAAATTTAGATGTATTGAAAAATATTTCATTCTTTCTCTATAACAACAAGCCAGTAAAGGACATACCTAATATATTGTCAAGTTATTAAATTTTTAAGGGCTACTGATTATAGTGTGGCTGGAAGCAGAATATTAGTTTTTATTTTTATTTGTGCATATCCCTTACAGGACGTTGCAGTCAACATCAGCATTTTTCAGCTGCTGTTGATGTGCTAGGCAAGATTACGCTCAGTAGTTTGCCATTGGTTTCTGAGCGACCGGTTCACATACCCCTTAAATTACCAGCGCGGCTCGAACCGCTGCCCGGTTCGGGTGCAGCTGCGTTACTGTCGAGAATATACCGGGATTACGGCGACAGGCCGTAACCTCTTCGCCAGGGAGACCGGCAGTCACATCAATACATATGTATTTCTTACTTTCTTAATCTGGATACTTTTCCTAGATACTTTCCAACGAAAAATTAGATATTTTTAA
>JACEFZ010019142.1:0-28891 GCA_014155875.1 Cepaea nemoralis
GTTGGAGAACAAATCTGTATACATATGCTGTGATTGTTATTGATTCATGAATCATGCTGACAAAGGTAAAGATTGGCATGCTTAGTGCAGAATGGCTTGGATCGATTCAGAGGTCGCAGGTTGTGAACATTCTTCGAATCTTTTCTCCAAGACACTCTGGTGTGGCTGGAAATGAACAGGCAGAAGATTGGCGGGTGCCGCATCATTCCACCCATCCATCATGTGCCATGCCGATAAGCGTGGGCGGTTATGATTCATCATTCCACTCGATCACCAGAGTCGTGGATCAGCTCAGTGTTCTTGTCTCGATCATGCTACACGGCCAAACCATCCATATTTACTTCTCTGCCTTCACCATGTTCTCTTCCCCTCGATCTTGCCAGTTGTCACCAAGTTCTCCAATTTATTTCTTCTCATAACGTGCCCAAAATTTTTTGACTGCCTACGTCATTAAGGGGTGATTTGATGCATGATAAGGCAGATGTGGTGACGGCCCTCTGGGAGAATGTGAATAGTTCAGAAGAACAGATAGACTATCATCGCCTAGAGAGAATGCAGCAGCAGGGGGTAGTGAGTGGATCTGGTCGACAGTTGTCACTCAAAGGTAAAGCAAGAGAGACATATAATCAGATTGCAACAGGCAACGTTGGTATTCAACTCTCCACTGGCTGTTGAAGATGAGAATAGATAGAGCGCTTATGGGAATGCCCTGGGTGCAGTTATTTCGGTTCTTGACTCAACTTAATTCAACTCAGGAATCTCATGTCCGTTGTTGTAATTTTTCTCCTCTTTTTCTGTCCTTGTTCAGGTTTGACATTGGTAGAATAGATCCTCTTAGTATGTGCTAACACATGTTTGTTCTTTAGTATTTGTGTCATTTGTCCAATGAGTTGGCTTGTCTCGTTACATCTATTTTCAATCTCGTCTTCTGATTTGCCATGTGATTATATTATACTTCCTGAATACTTGAAGCTCTTTATTTGATTCAGAGGGTGTTATTTTAGATGAATCTTTGGTGTTTTTTCTTCTTTTGGTTATAGTCATTTTAATTTAATGATGCAAATCTTCATGTTATATTTCTTACACACTTCGTCTAGACTAATTATGTGGACTTGCAATTCTACTTCTGATTTTACTATTAGTGTTTGATCGTCTGCAAATAGGCGTTCTTTAATGGCGTAATTTCCGTTGGTTCTTCATCTGTGTTCTGTTCTTCATTCGATGTTGTGCATTCTCTGGTTGGCTGGTTTCTTTACATATACCGTCTATATAGATTATATACAAGAGAAGAAGGAAAGAGGGGGGGGGGGAGGCAGGACACAACCTTACCATACTCCGGATCTTATGGTGAACTATGCATTCACTGTTGTTAGATACATTTCTACATAAGTTTGTTAGATGTGCACTCACTCTATATCGTTTAAGGATTTCCCACAACGTGTTTCTATCTACTTTAACAAATGTCTTCTTGGTCGACAAAGGCTAAGCAGAGTGCTTCATTAGATTAGATGCACTTACTGTCCTCGTGACGTGTGTAGCAGCAAAGTCACAAACGTGGAGATGCCTGGACATAAACAGTTGTTGGCCAGTAAGGCATATTTGAACTCGTCTTCACAGACAACATTATCTGAGAAGAGAATGAGAAAGTGATGAGAATGTGATGAAAAATCAAGAATGAGAACATGATGAGCAACCAATAATGAGAAAAATGATGAGAAGTCAATATTGAGAAAATGATGAGAAATCAATAATGAGAAAATGATGAGAAATCAATAATGAGAAAATGATGAGAAATCAATAATGAGAAAATGATGAGAAATCAATAATGAGAAAATGATGAGAAATCAATAATGAGAAAATGATGAGAAATCAATAATTAGAACATGACGAGAAATCAATAATTAGAACATGATCAATATTGCAATTAGGGACACATTTCAAGCGAACGAAAGAAGAGGAAGAAGAAAATGAGAAAATGATGAGAAAACAAACAAATAAATTCACACGCATTTGTGCAAATTCATATGGACTCATCATTATCATAATAACCATCATCATCACCATCACCATCATCATCATCATCATCATCAACATCATCACCATCAACATCATCACCACCATCATCATCAAGTGGTTGGCCGACTGGCTTGGGCGATCATGCTTCTCCACATCACGTTATCTCCGACGGCATGGAACAATTCGTGTGATGACTTCCTTTCGCGCACAAGACTAGCATGCATTTTCTCTGGCTGTCTTCTCTATCTCTGTCCACCAATATTTCCAGTTGTCACAACACGTTCCAGTTTTTGTCGTCACATAATGTGGCAAACAATTGATGACTACCTCTTTCTGATGTTTGTGTAAGTTTTCATTGTGACTTAGTCACGCTCAAAATGTCCAGATTGCTCATTTTGGCTGTCCAAGAAATTGTCAGCATGCTTCTACAAAACCACATCTCCTAGGCTTTCAGGACGTTTCCCCCACTCGTTTACTAATTCCCTAGCATTCGCAGCCATATGTTTGAAGCTGGTTCTATGTAACAGTAGAAACAGAATTATTGCACGTTATTCAATTCAATTCAATTCAATTCAATTCAATTCAATAACGCGCAATAATTCTTTTTCTAACTTTCAATGACTCTTCATTATTGCATAAAATGTTCTTCATTTAATAGAATGCAGTTTTTGCTTGTCTCATTGTGTTCTTTATCTCCGTGATACACATTTCATCTGATGTGATCCATGTTCCTAGATATTGCTATTTCTGCACTTGCCTCACAATAACACAATTCATGTTAAATGTGCATTTAGATCCAATCGGTTCTCTGATATCACCATGATTCCTGTCTTCCTATTATTCAAGCTAAGGCCATTTGAACTCAACATATCAGATGAACTACAATTTAAGAGAAGTCTGGCAGTCAAAGCTGCCTGGTTGTGGCATTTTATGAAAACAGTAAAGTACTTTTAGTAAAAATATTTCAGTCAGTTGTTTATTACTATATCGTTTCAGCTTTCTTTTTACCTTCCTTCAAACTCCTGGAACACACCCGCGAACATTGTACGGTACACTAGCTTAAAAAGTTAATTTGTGTGCCAAAGTTAAAGAGTAACACAACAAAGAAGAAAGGAAGAACTGAGGCAAAGAAAAGGGAAAGAAAAAAAAAGACTGAGAGTAATGAAGAAAGGATCTGTGGAAGAAGAATAAACAAAATAAAAATAAAGAAAGATTGAACAAACAAACAAACAAACAAATAAACAAACAAACAAACAAAAGAGTGAAAGAACGAACTTTTAAAGCGTTAAGAATTGGGCATCAAAGAAATAAATGAATATACGATTGTAAACTAAACAGACAAGAGAATCGACTTCTCTGCAGTTGATTTGATCCTATGACGCGGTCTTTTATTGCATGGCGGCCTGCCGAAAGCCTCGCACAAAGCAAGAACTCCGTAGCTCCAGTGATGACGACCAGGAGTCTCCGAGAAAATTGCACCAGTGAACCGAACGACGTAGCCCGGAATCGAACCCACATCATTCAGAACGCGAGTGAGGTGGCGTAACATTTTCGCCACGGAGCCTCCCTAACAAGAGAGAGAGAGAGAGAGAGAGAGAGAGAGAGAGAGAGAGAGAGAGAGAGAGAGAGAGAGAGAGAGAGAGAGAGAAAAATAAAATCTTATGTACATTTCCTGTTACTGTATGAACTTACCTGCAAATTTCACGTGAAATTTATTTTCAGGACGAAAGAGATTTATGTAGAGCGGGCATTTGGGAGCGAAATCTCGGACAGCCCAGGCTCGCATGATTGTGTGCTGGTCCTGTAAACAGGCAACAAATCAATAATTTACATTAAAAACAATGCATTCACTATTCTGAACTGCCCCCCCCCCCCCCACCACCACCACCACCCACCCACCCCCAACCGAATTGCCAGATCAATTCTAAGAGAAAACACTAAGCCGCATGCAAATACTGAAAGTTCACAACCGATGATGTTTTTTTTTTTAAAATATTGTTTCGCTGGCAAGGCCCCCGGTGCAGGTAACATCACAACAGAAATGATTAAAGCTTTAGAAGAATTTGGACTAGATCAAGTCACCAGACTGCTGAACACATTATATGATACTGGTGATATACCTTCTGAATTATGTAACTCTGTAGTTATTGCAATCCCAAAGAAATCAGTGATTTGGAATGTGATCAACATAGAACAATTAGTATAATGAGTCACATCACAAAGATTTTGCTAATAATTATCATGCAAAGAGTGAGGAAGAAGATACAACCTGAAATAGGGGAAGGACAATGTGGGTTTGTAGAAGGAAAGGGTACAGTAAATGCTGTGTGTATGCTGCGAACAGTTATTGAACGTGCTATAGAAGTAAACAAGGATATACATCTTTGCTTTATTGACTATACATAGGCTTTTGATAGAGTTAGACATGTCAACATGGTGGATATGCTTGCAGATCTACAAATTGATGGGAAAGACATTAGACTTATAAAAAACATATATTGGAAACAAGAAGCTGCCATAAGGATTGATAATGAAGTGGGACAATATCAGCCTATTAAAAGAGGTGTTAGGCGGGGATGTGTAATGTCACCAGATATTTTTTCCCTGTACAGTGAAAATATTTTCAGAATGTAGAAGATATAAATGGAATCAGCATTTGAGGACGAAACATCACTAACATTAGATATGCAGATGATACGGTATTAATTGCAGACAATGCGCAGGATCTGCAACAATTAGTAGATGCGGTTGTTGTACACAGTGAGCTCCTGGGGTTAGAATTAAATTGTAAAAAGACACAGGTTATGGTCGTCACTAGGAAGAACGAAGTACCACAATGTAATATACAAGTAAATAGGAATATTCTTCAACAAGTGAATCGATACAATTATCTCGGAACAGTCATACCATCTGATGGGAGATGCCTTGAAGAGATTAGAACAAGAATCGCCATGGCGAAAGTAGCCTTTAGCAAGATGAAAAACATTCTGATCAATAAAAAGATGTCAATTGAAACGAGAAAAAGAGTGTTGAGGGGATACATAGAGCCTGTATGGATGTGAAACTTGGACAATGTGCAGTCAAGCTGAAAAACATTTGATGGCTACAGAAATGTGGTTTCTGAGGAAAATGCAAAGAGTACCATGGACAGATAGAAAAACCAATGACCAAGTACTACAGGAGACAAATGAACATCGTAAACTGATTAGAGAAATTATACGTAGGCAGTCAACATTTTTTGGACTTGTTATGAGAAGAAATGGATTGGAGAACTTAGTGACAACTGGCAAGATCGAAGGGAACAGACCAAGAGGAAGACCGAAAGGAAAATACTTGGATGGCTTGGCCATATGGCATGGACGAGACAGGAACACTGAGCTGATCCACGACTGTGGTGATCGAGTGAAATGGCGAGTCATGACCGCCCACGGTTATCGGCATGGCACGTGATGAATGAATGAGTCAACTGTCCGGTGATGGGGTTAAATACGCTAATTCGACATCAGCACATCGGTCGTTTACGAGAGAGCGCTCTTATGATGACGATGACAACAACGATGACATTGATGATGATGACATCAACACGACTGATGATGATGATAATATCAATAAGAATGCTGATGATGACAACATCAATAATAATAATGATGATGATAACATCAATAATAACGATGATGATTATACTGATGACATCAATAAGAATTATAATGATTATCATAACATTAACAAGAATGATGATGATAATAATATCAACAAGAATGATGATTATGATAATGATGACATAAAAATGATGATAATAACATCAACACGAATGATAAGGATGATGATAACGACACAGCAAACGAGCAGATCCCGGATGAAGATGATAACAACGACGAAAATGATGATGATGATGGCAACACCAAGAATGACAATGATGACAACACCAAGAATGATGATACTGATTTTTTTCTCTCTCTCTCTCTCTCTCAGACACACCCCCTTCCCACACACACACACGCACGCGCGCGCGCGCACTTATTTTACCAGGTCATATCCAGGGGAAAACAAGCGAGGGAAAGTAAGCAAATACAAACATGACAACAAACAACAGACATTAGTCCAACATGTGTGTAATCCACACAACCAATCCTTGCCATGGTAGTTACCTTGTGGTCTTTGTCTGCGTTATTTCTGTGATTTCTCGCTGACAGAATAAAACAGGCCTCCGCATCTTGCATCCTGCACAGAAATACACATAGATGTGACGCTGGTGATTTATGTTTTCTGTGATTGTCATCTTGGGTACAGAAAAGAACAAATGCATCCATATGACAAGATCTGAATACTGAAGAGGGTTGGCTACTAAAGACGATAAAACAAAGACAATTGAAATACTTTGGTCACTTGAAACGTCATGAAAGTTTGGAGAGAACAATAATGGAAGGGTATAAGTCCGGGGAGAGAGGAAGAGGAAGGCCAAAGAGAAGATGGGTGCAGGATGTGGCGGATGATTTCCAGATGGGTGTATCGGACGCAGGACATCTTGTTTATGACCGAGAAGTTTTCCGGAAGGTTGTTACGAGAGCGAGGTTCTGTAAAGGACAAGCTACTGAATGAATGAATGAATGAATAAATGAATGTGATTGTCATGATTGTCTGAATGCTTTATCCTAGACAAATTATGTTCATGGATCACGGAGGAAGTTGGAGGTAAGGTGCATGTCCGTTCAGTTCAGTCATTTCATCTTGTGCCTCTTGTACTTTGCGGTATTGAGTTGAAGCATAAACAACGCGGAGAGTGCCCATTTATGGGCTTCGTATGCCGCCATTCCCATGGACTCTGTTATTCCCTCTTTTCCCATGGACTCTGTTATTCCCTCTGTCCGCCGTTTACATGGTCGACCTCTTCTTTTGGTTCCATTTGGTCTGTACATCATTGCTTGTTGTGGTACGCTGTTAGTTGGTAGTCTAGTTATATGGCCGAACCATTTAACTTGCTGTTTTCTAATTCAGTTCAGTTCTGTATTTATGATAACAAAAATAATATTTCGACCCGGTTTAAACTGCTACTGCATCGTCGGTTATTACCGTGGTCCGTTTGTGTGTGTGGGCGCGCGCGCGTGCGTGCGTGCGCGCGCGCGTGTGTGTCTGTGTGTGTGTGTGTGCAAATTTTTATATTCTTTCCCTTCTTTGTTCTCTTTCGAGTTAGTCCTAACATGAGTATATGTTCTCCTCTGTTTTCTTCGGGTTCGGTTCGGTCTTTTGGGGCTCACACTGATTGGCATTTTCTTGATTGGGTTGAGTCGGTCATGAGGAGGACCTGCCAGATTAATAGCCTTTCAGTTGTTCGTTGCTTTCTCTTCAAGGACTGGTCCTGAACTCTTTATTCCTCAAAAGGACTGGGTTTAGTTATATTTAGTCATCACAAGGATTTGTTTGATCTTGTTTAGTCCTCAAAGGAAGGGTATTGGTTATATCAAGTCCCTACTAGACATTGACAAAGGCCGAAAACTCAAAGGCAATCCCAAGTCATCTGATGTCCATTTGATCCACTGCACATTCTACCCCCCCCCCCCCCCCCCCCCCCGCCACCCCCTCCCCCGGCCAGCGCTGGAACTTTAATCAACCCCACGACGCCTAACGGCATACGTGGACAACAACAACAACAACAACAACAACAACAACAACAACTTAGATGGCTTGACAGCTACACATTGGATGCAGGAGTGTCCAACATTTGCAGAATTGAGAAAACAATTTGGACCTTCACCCGCTCCATGTGAGGACTAACTGTGTGGAGATGTCACCAAACTTAAGTTGACGTCTGCTATCTGTGGATTCATTCAGGCTGTATTACGTTACATCGAACCACCTCCATTCACACCGGTCATTCCCGTGCGTGCTCAGTCCTTTGATGCAGCAGACATCCAAAGTATTTCTACTCGCTGTTCCCATAAAGAGGTGATTTTGGTATCTCTTCTCTTTCCCACGAAGGCTCCATAGACGTGCTTAACCAGGCTTTACTTCCAGTTCGTGCAATCGGGCTAGGATTTGTTCATATTAACAACCGAAGGTGTACAAAGAAAAAGAAAAGAATAAGAATGTTACATACACTGGTCTTATACTGACACTTGACAAGGTCTGAGCGTCGAAGAAAACATGTTAATTTTGTCTGCTTTTCGTATTCATGGAATCAGACTACATCTGCAATTTTGGTTCCTGCAAGAACTGCACCGTCTTCTGTAATTACTTTAGGCTTCTTAGAGTTGACATCCGGCCATTGGACTGACTCTTTTGAGTCGTATTTAACCGGCCCAAAAACAACATTATATAGCGAACATAGAAAGACTGGTGATATTGGTTGGTTGATTGTCCGGTGAATTCTCTACGATAAAGTTAGTGTTAGTTGTTAAGTTTGATGCAGTGAAGCACAGGTCATTTGAATACTTTAAAAGGGCTTGCATCTGAAGTGAGGACTGTGAAGAGGATGGTAATTATATAAAAACAGCATAAATACAAGAAGAAAAGGATGGGGAGAAGAAGATGAGAAGGAGGAGGAGAAAGAAGAAGAAGACTAAGAAGAAGATGAAGAAGAAGAAGAAGAGGAGGAGGAGAAGGTGGTGGTGGAGCAGGGGTAGGAGAGGAGGTGGAGAAGGAGGTGGATGAGGAGGATAAGGAAAAGTACAAGAAGAAGAGCAAGAAGAAGAAGGAAGAGGAGGAGCAGGGGAAGAAGGAGGAAGAGACGAAGAAGAAGAAGAAGAAGAAGAAGAAGAAGAAGAAGAAGAAGAAGAAGAAGAAGAAGAAGAAGAAGAAGAAGAAGAAGAAGAAGAAGCAGACAAACATCACCATTCGAATCAACAACAACAATGCAAACATCGCGAGTCGAGAATCGTCTTTTCTTTTTCTTCGTCCTCTTCTTCTTCCCTTCATCTCTCAATGTACTTAGCAAAACCCAAAACCAATTCACGCAAAACTCCTTGAAACCTAGATTACGATTCCTTGGACTTTGCAGTCTTCTACAGAACGAGTTAGCCAGTCTGATACCAAACTCTCCCTACTCCTCTCATACAACAAGTACTGTAAGCTTCAGTATTCGTACGATTCCCTCCTTTCCTTATGAGCCCCAACACCACACGAACGACAGACGCCATGCTCACCTGCACCGTGTGAGGTCAGTGTCCTTGAGCGCTGACCCCTGTACGTAGATGACCCTTTGCGCCCACAATGGGACCTGCAGCAACATCTTCATGGTAGTGTCCAGCTCACACGGCGACAGCATCACCACAAAGTAGTCCTGCAACAGCCACGTCAGATTATAAATTCCAAGCTTTGGACATATCTGTTGCATTGACATGTTCTTCTTACCTTCCACTTGTTTTGCTATCTAGCCATGTATACTTCTCGTCCACCGCTACGTTCTCATCCTTAATAGTCTTAATCCTCTTTCTTTCTTTCTTTTTACACTGGCACAGTTCCAATATAGAATACGGATATTCCTGAGTCCTAGACGGTGACACTTGAGTCTAAAACGCCTCAAACCACCGCGCTTACCTTGCTTCTTTGTCCCTGCGCGGCTACCACGCCGCTTCGTTATGTTGACTGCTGACCGCTCGGAAAAAACACGTTCTTCCGCCATGTTGAAAAAACGTAAACACAGACTGCTGATAACCACACACGCTGCTGAAAATTCACTCAAGGATGGCTTCGCTCGATGCACGAACTCCGTAGCACCCGCGCAGATCTTGAGTAGAAACTCCTGGTTTTACATCCTGGCACACCAATTACACGCAAGAGATGAATAAATCCATCCCCTACGCGAAAAAGTTAACGAACACAAAACAACACGACCGTCCGTCGCCATCTTGAAACCGGAAGCTTTCTTTCTTTCTTTCTCTCTTTCTGTCTGTCTGTATGTCTATCTGCCTGCCTGCCTGCCTGCCTGCCTGTCTGCCTGTCTGTCTGTCTGTCTTTTGTTCACTTTTTTCTTTCTTTCTTTTTATTCTGGAGCATAGGCCGATAGAGTAAGTCAGCATGGCCGAATGGATAGGAACGCGTGTTCTTAAACATCCGGTGTGTTGATGCCGAGTTATCAGGTTCAACCCATACATTGTTCAGTTGAACTAAAATGTTGACCTATCGTCCTTGGGGACGTAAATTACAAGTACTTCTGAAGTCGGAGTGGGTCCGCCTGCTGGCGAGGGACATTGTTAATAGGGAAAGCTAATCCACACGCGAAATTCAGTCCAGAACTACTAGAACAGTGGTTCTCAACCTTTTTTGGCCCGTGTCCACCTTCACCATATTTTCAGAACGTCCTCCCCCACCCCCCCCCCCCCCCTTTTTCGTATTTCCTACCTAAAAATCCCTCCCCCGCCCCTACTCAGTATACGTAATAATGGAAGCTAAATTTAATAGCACATACTAAAACAAGTCTAGACGTTCACATAAAACATGATTTGTTGGTCTACTTACTTTATAAATTGAATTTTAGAAGGGCGAGACGTACAGAACCGTACAGTATGAAGGGAAAAACAATATCAAATAATCGGTTCTTGTATTCCTAGGGGGGAATTCCCCACCGGTTGAGAACCACTGTACTAGAAGTAGTGTGTATGAAATACGCTTAAGTTCAAAGCGAGCGAGCACAAAACAAACAAACAAACAAACTAACAAACATACAAACATCAAGCTCATTGTAGACATCTTCATAATTATTTGCGTTGTGCAGCTAAGGTTCCCCACGGGATGAGGGGTCCAGTTTCAGGAAACACCCCCTGCCCCTTGGTCACCTATGACAACATCCATGGTCAGTAACAGTGTTACTGATCTTTGCTTCCCTCAAATGATCCAGTGCCATGGGATGATTAATCGTATAAGCGACTTCCCATATCTGCAATGAGCTTATATGCAGTGGTTTTACTTATGCAATCCGCTTTAATTAGATATATAATACATGTCTGCTACCAACCTTTAAGCCATAAATGTGACACACCCCTACTTCCCATTTTGCGCCGTCCATTTATTTTTTGTTTGGTTCAAACCTACATTTTGTTTGGCGCAGAATGTGGTAATGACCACAGGAAATGCCCGAGCGATACACGTACACTACATTGAGACGAACCTGCAGCTTTGGGTGAGCATAGAACTCGTTCAGAAAGTCCATGACGGAGTCGGCTTGGAGCACTGTCATACAGACCACCACGTGTTTCTCTGTCTGGGCTCTGTGGCTGCTGTAGGATCCACCCAGTTTTTGTCTCTCCAACCAGGTCAAGGCCAGCTGCTCTAACTGTTGGACCAGAAAGTCATTCGTTGTAGCTAATGAGCACAAGAAACTGGGACAGTTGAGACGTAAAGCTTCACGGTAACATGATTACACATGACAAAATGTCTGCACGGAAACACGTTTACACATGATAGAATGTCTTCACTGTAACACGATTTACACATGATATAATGACTTCACGGTAACACGATAACAATTGATATAATGACTTCACGGTAACACGATTACACATGATATAATTACTTCACTGTAACACGATTAAACATGATAGAATGACTTCATGGTAACACGATTACACATGATAGAATGTCTTAACGGTAACACGATTACACATGATAGAATATCTTCACTGTAACACGATTACACATGATAGAATGTCTTCACGGTAATACGATTACACATGATAGAATGTCTTCACGGTAACAAGATTACACATGATATAATGACTTCACGGTAACACGATTACACATGATATATTGACTTCACGGTAACACGATTACACATGGTATAATGACTTCATTGTAACACGATTACACATGATAGAATGTCTTCACAGTAACAAGGTTACACATGATATAATAACTTCACGGTAACACAATTACACATGATATAATTACTCCACTGTAACACGATTACACATGATAGAATGTCTTCACGGTAACAAGATTACATTTGACAGAATATCCCCGCCGGCAAGCAAAAACACCAAATTGATAACAATAAAACTGTCTTTCATTTAGTACTTTGGAAGTATTCTGTGTCTTCATCTAGCTCTTTCTCATCAAGTTCGCCAACTGTCGTTCAGTTTGCAAAACCATTTCTTCTCTTATCATCTACTATAAATATTGACGGTCTGTTGGTAAATAAGTCTCTAAAGATTTACCCTTTTTCATCTGTTTCTTGCAGAGCTTCCAACTTCGTGATTTTGTCAGTCCATAGTGATCTTTGCATGTTTCCCAGAAATCATATTTCAGCAGCAATTTGATGTTTCTCAGTGTGTCTGCTTTATGTCCAGTTTTCGGAAACATAAAACAGTATAGGTTTGTAGTAGCACGTTAGCAGTCTTTTCTCACTGCAATTCGCCGCTTTTTATTGGAAATTATGTTTTCCATTTGGCAAAAGAACACTTTTTCTATGGCCATTCTTGTTCTGTATTCACTGACAAGCACTTAATCTCTTCCCATCCTCTTCTTATAGTCTTAAACAGGAAGTAGCGAAACTGAGACGCTTCAGGAGAGGACACCACACCTCTCAGCCAGTCACGAAGGTGAATTTTCTAAGTACGTCTTTGCCACTTACTTCAACATCTCGTTGAAAAGGAATCCTTGCCTCTCAGATTGATTTAGCTTCTCTCCAGCACTTGCTTTCAGCTCTGTATTTGTTTAACTCATTCAGTTTCCGCATTCATTGTTATTTATTTGTCGCTATCATGTTACATTGTAATTAAATTAAGGGTCCCTTTCCTGAGCTTCTAGGCGATATGGGTACATGTATAAGGGTATTCTTAAAGCCCAGTCGGCTTTAGATATGTGATGTTTTCTTCCTGCAGTGCATGGATATCTTCTTCTTCTCCTGCGTTCATTCGGAGTTTTTTTTTCTTTTTCGGACGTGATTGTGTTGTGCCTGTTTACAGCAGAGCTGCGTTCTTGCGCCGTTAGGCCGACACATCCGACTTCTGCGGGCATTTGTTAACCGGGTTAACCTTCCCGGGGGCATGGATATTACATAGTGCGTTCATGAATGTTTTCCCCCATTTACGTTCATTAAAAACAAAAGTATCAGTCGCATAGTTATGAAATGTTCCTGTCTTCTTATATTTACTCCCATCCAAGGAATATCTTTTTTTATGGGTCCACAGGCAACTGAATTCACGGAAAGCGACGAAATTTATTTGATATTTTGGTATAAAGATTTGCCTGTGTCGGGATAATGACCAGTGGTCAAGTATCAGACTACACTAAATACTTGCCTGTGTCGGGATAATGACCAGTGGTCAAGTATCAGACTACACTAAATACTTGCCTGTGTCTGGAGAATGACCAGTGGTCAAGTATAAACTACACTAAATACTTGCCTGTGTCTGGAGAATGACCAGTGGTCAAATATCAGACTTCACTAAATACTTGCCTGTGTCGGGAGAATGACCAGTGGTCAAATATTAGACGACTCTCTTATTTACATGTGTCGGGAGAATGACCAGTGCTCAAGTATCAGACTACACTAAATACTTGCCTGTGTCGGGAGAATGACCAGCACGAAGCATATCATGATCAAGATAAACAGCTGGCTGGGCCAGATGTCCGGATAAATGTCCCCAAATCCTACTGTCGCCAGGGTGACCACCACAAACCACAGAGATTCGAACATTCCAAAGTGACGGTTCTTACTCCCCCGCTGGAGATGATGCACTCCGCAAGCACTGGAATAAGATTAACATGCGCATAATTTATCACTGTTATGACAGCTAACGATCCACTCCAATGAAGAATACAGGGCAGCCATCTGAAGCTATTATATGTAATTGCATTGATTCATTCCATTCATACGATTTTGTGGATTTTGCGCAATTCTTTAACTGGCTACAGGCATTATCCTCTGAGTTATGTTGATTCACTTAGATCACATGTGTCAAACTCAAGGCCCGCGGGCCACATCCGGCCTGCCGTACAATCATATCAGGCCCGAGAGGTCTCAACCGACGTATAAATATATTCGGCCCAAGAGAGAATTTTAGGCAACAATATTTTTTTATGGTCAAGATATAAAGTGTAAATAAAATTCCTTAATTAGCAGCCTTCCGAATGATAGGCTACCTGACAGCGTTCTCGTTTCGATCAGAATAAGCGAAAATAAAAGTTGTGTAGTGAGTTAGTCAACAACAGCTGAAAAATTCTGGCGTTGACTGCAACGTCCTGTAAAGGATATGCAACTTAAAAAAAAGTGAGTTAGTGTTCGTCGTTATACTAGCAACGTTCAGATGCTCGTTTTGGATTGGCAAATAAAACATGAAAGCAGTGTAATGCCCGGATATTACATCACCTTTTCCCGCTACGGCTAACCTGATATCAATCAAGCGTCTGTCGGTAGATGCACAATCATTTATAATCAAAGCTAGCCTTTAAAATGGCCAAGAGAAAAGTTGATTCTGAAAACAGAGCCTTTCAAAGCCTTTCGGGGGCTAAAGATATGTTTACAGATATTGGCGGTAAAGCTGTGTGTCTAATTTGTGGAGATAATGTGGCTGTGATCAAAGAATATAATCTGAGACAGCACTACGAGACTAAACATCAGGACAAGTTAAACAGCCTGAATGCAAAGCAGAAACTACAGAATGAAGAAGAAATGAAGAGGCACCTAGCATCACAGCATATGTTTTTCACCAAAGCAAAATCACAAACTGATGATGCAGTCAAAGCAAGTTTTATTGTATCAGAGGAGATAGCAAAATCAGGCCGTCCATTTACAGAAAGAGAGTTTCTGAAGCGCTGCATGATGAAAGTGAGTGGCGTCTTGTGTTCAGACAAAAAGCAGATGTTTGCAAAGGTAAGTCTTAGCAGAACTACGGTTGTTGATCGGGTTTGTGAGATGGCCACTGATGTGAAAACACAGCTAATCGAAAAAGGCAAAGACTTTGTTGCATTCCCACTTGCTGTCGATGAAAGTAATGACACGACTGACAGCTCGCCATCTTCATCCGTTGAGTGAACTCCAGTTTAAATGTCACATAAGAAATATTGGACACGAAATCCATGCATGGGAAAGCGACAGGAAAAGACATTTTTGACAACGTATGTCAAAGTTTAACCAACATGAACCTGCTTTGGGACAAACTCTAAGGACTGACAACAGATGGAGCACCGGCGATGTGTGGCGAAAAAAGTGGACTAGTTGGAAGGATGCGGTTAAAGATGCAGGAGAACTGTACTGGTCAATTGATAGGATATCACTGCATCATACACCAAGGATCGCTGTGTGGTAAAGTCCTCAACATGGAACGAACGAACGAACGAACAAACTTTATTTTCAAAGGGTTAAGAATTGGGCACGCAGGCCCGTCTAACATTCTGCCCTTCTATCACTCTCTTCCATACATTATTTCATTCACACGTCATTCAAGGCTAACAGAGAACAGCAACAATATAAAACTTATGCATAATAAAAGCATTGGCAAAATGCGAACATCAAAACTACACGATACAGTAACATTAGATAATGGTCAGACACTTATTAGCCATGTGGAATATACTGGCCTACCAAAAGGGGACTGGCTGTTATACTAGGGTTTTGTTATTATTATTATTATCACTATTATTATGGGGGAAGGTAATCCGTACTGAGATAGTGTTCGAGTAATTTGCGATTATATGAATAAGGATTGGTGATGTCTTTTATTTCTTGTGGAAGATTGTTCCACAGCTGAGCTGCAGAGTACGTTAAGCTTGTTTTGTATAAGTCAATCCTAGGCTTCGGAATGTGTAGTATATTTAAACGTTTACTGTGTCTAGCATTATATTTAAACAATGGCCAAAGGTAATTTGGGGCATTCCGATGCAAGATTTTGTGAATTAGTTTAGCTTTATTGAAAAGCAGGCGTTTGCGGAGTGGTAGCAACTGAAGGCATTTATACAGGCTGGGATTGTCAGATAAATGTTTGCTATAAATTAGACTCATGGCCCGTTTCTGGAGTGAGTAAAGTCGCTTGATGTTTGAATTAGAACAACCGTCCCAGATTGTAGAGCAGTAGTCAAAGTGTGTCTGAATATGAGAAGTATAGAATAGTTTCCTTGTGTCCTCATCAAGGAAGTTTTTAATTTTGGCGAGTTGGTAGACTTTTTTCGCTGTTTGTTTAATGAGCGCTTGAACATGGGAATTAAAGGTTAGGTTTCTATCAATGATTAGGCCTAATGTTTTGTGCTCAATTACACTTTCTACTGGCATGTTATCGATGTGAAGTTGAAGTGATGTGTGTGAGCTTAGAGTTTGAAGTCTTTGTCTGGTTGTTAATAACATTGATTTTGTTTTAGTGATATTAATTTGCATACGGTTTGAATAGCTCCACCTAACTACATTATTTAATTCTTGTTGTAAAGACGACTCCAGTAAAATACAGTTTTCAGCGTTTGTGTACACTGTACAGTCGTCTGCAAATAGATCGCAGGACGATGAAAGATGCAAAGGTAGATCGTTAATATATATGGCAAATAATAGAGGGCCAAGAATAGAGCCTTGTGGTACTCCAATATTGAATGTAGTGGTTTGAGACAGCGATTTATTATGTGATACTACTTGCTTTCTGTCCGATAGAAAAGATGATATTAGAGTGACTACATTAGGACCAATTTTCATTGTCTCAAGTTTCTTAATTAAAATAACATGGTCTATCATATCAAATGCTTTCTTGAAATCAATAAACACAGTTCCACATAGACTGTTGTTGTTTATACTCTCGTGCCAATTTTCTATCATGTTTGTTAGGGCCGTATGGCAAGAATACTTTGGTCGAAATCCTGATTGGCTGTCAACAATAAGCTTGTTGCGAACTAAATACTGTAATGTTACTTTATGGATGTGTTTTTCTAGTGGCTTAGATAGTGATGATAGTAAAGAAATGGGCCTGTAATTGTTCGGGAGACCATTGTCCAATGAACCAGATTTAAGAAGAGGGTACACTTTAGCGATTTTGAGAGCTGATGGAAAGTGGCCTTTGGTGAGACACTGATTATATACATAGGTTAGTGATATACTGATCACTGGGGCAGCACAACGGAGAATCCGGTTGCTGATTCCATCTAAGCCAGATGAGGTTGTATTTTTTAGGTTTCTGAGGTAAGTGAATACTTCAGTGATTGTCATTAGCGGTATGTCGGAAAGAATATCGCGGGAGCATCTACTCTCGCAAAAACGATGACAGCAAAGATAAGTTGAAAGGAGAATTAGGTATTGAAGCCTTCAACTGGTCTATGTCAGTTTGAAAAAACTTACTGAATTGGTCGCATGTAATATGATTTGATGGTAAGGAATTTCGGGAGTTATACTTGTTTGTCAAAGTGTTAATTGCCTTCCATATATCCTTACTATTTGTTTTATCTATTACTAAGTTCTTAAAGTAATTTTTCTTTTCCCGTCGTATGGTATATTGAACTTTGTTTCTAAGAGTACGGTATACGTTGAGATCCCGCTTTTTATGTGCTTTATCTCTGTCTCTCATAATTTCAAGTATTTCCTGTGTGATCCAAGGTGACTTGACGTGGTGTTTTACTCGAACTTCCTTGATTGGCACATGTCTATCAAAAACATCAATAAAGGTTTTCATCCAGAATTCCAAAGCATCATCCGGGTCAGGAAGCTGATATACATTGTCTAGAGGTGAACTGAGCAAGTCCTGTAAAAATGCGTTTTGGTTGAAATTTTTGTAACTTCTATATTTTACACTTATGTGTTTATGTTTAGGAGTTTTAATTCCTTTTTTAGACCACGTGCAGCATATTGGGTAGTGATCGCTCATTGCACAATTGGGTACGGTGCATTCTATGATGTTGTCTGAGCAAGTTACATAAATGTGATCTATGATTGTTGAAGATGACTTTGTTACTCTAGTAGCTTGTTGTACTATTTGTTGGAAATTGTATGATGCAATTATATTTCCCCATATTATGTTGGATTTGTTGGTGTCAATGTTAAAGTCTCCGAGTAGTATAATTTCTTTACCGGAAGCGAAAACCACATCCATCATGGTAGTGAAGTTTTCGTACCAGACTTGTCCAGCACTGGGATTTCGATAGAGGTAGCCAATTATCAGGGGTGTGCGGTTTTGAAGTTTTAGCTCTAACCAAATACATTCTATTTCGCAAGTTTCAAAGTCTAGCCTACGGTTAGCATTTAGTAAATTAGAAACATATGTTATTATGCCTGTCTCTTGTTTCCTACAGGGATCCCTTCTGAAAACTTTGTACCCTTTAATAAAGATGTCCTCATCTGAAATGTTATCGTTAAGCCTACTTTCACTAAGGCCGAATAAATGAAAATTTTGATTGAGAATAGAAGATAACTCTGATAGCTTGTTAAATAAGCTGCAAATGTTTAAGTGTCCAAGGCGTATTCCTGACTTATTGAGCCAGTGTTGCCACTTCTCAGACATTTCATCCATGAAGAAAGTGTAAATTAGTCAAAGTCAAGCAAAAATACAAGATCATAAAAAAAAAAAAACACAATTACATTAACTTACAAAATATCAGTAATCCAAATCGATATGTAAATGACAATATTATAACGATATAACTAATTAGACCAACGAGTATAATGCAAACACGGAACAAAACGAATTAAAGAACATACAACAAATAATTAACCTGAAAAATCTACTTCACAAGCTAAGTAACCAACTGTTATCCAACAGAATTAATAAATGACTACACAAGTCAATGTCTCTGTTTAAAGCGGAGTATCCCACACGGGAAATAAAACGTTAAACAGTAAGCAATTAAAGTTCAAGGAGGAAGCTCTGTTGCTGGTATCAATGCATATAGGGTTCCGTTTTTAATACATATCCTATCTCACAAGTCTGTATTGTACATACATCATAAGGGTTTGATTCAATGCGGCAGGACTAAATTGCATCAAGTGTAGAAGTTCTGGACTCCAATGATGCGGAGCCTGTTGTCCGCTTGGTCGATCATTACTGGCGTGAACTTGGTGATGTGGAAGATGTAATGAGCATTGTAACACAAACCGTCAACTTTATCAGAACCAAAGGTTTAAATCACCGTCAATTTCAGGTTTTTTTTTGCAGGAAATAGAGTCGGCTTTCAATGACATGCCTTATCATATAGAGGTGCGGTGGCTAAGTCGGAGAAAAGTTCTCAGTAAACTTTTCCAGCTGATCGAGGAAATGTGTCAATTCAAGGACAGTCAAGGACAAGATTCTACAGTTTTTCGGGATAAAAAGTGGAAATGTGAGTTGGTGTTTCTGTCTGATATAACCACTCATCTAAACGACTTGAAACTGCAGCTCCATGGACGGGATCACATTATCATTGATATGCATGATGCAGTGAAGGCATTTCAAGCGAAGCTGAGCTAATGGGAGACACAAATGCACCAATGCAACCTGTCTCACATTCTTGTTGCCAGGCAATGATAAATCAAGTTGTCAGAGTCCGACAGGGGACAGCGATGCAGGGATATCGTTACGACCGCCAGGCGACTTAGCTCCCAGTAAGGGATGCAACAACTTCGTTGCGCCGCCAGGCAAATAGGAGTTATCGGCCTGCGAGATCGCTGGCTGACCAGCGGTCAGGCCGCCAACGCAAGACGCACGCCTGCCACGTGACGCCACGTCAGGCAGGAGGCAAGTTGCGAACCAGGTCCAGACAGCTCTGGGACACGGAACATGACGGACGTGTGAGAAAGGCGTTGTATGGTTTCTGTATTGAAAGGCGAGTGTCTGGATATCTTGCGGGTCAGACTTGTGACTGTATTGTGGATGTAAGTTGTAAAGTATCCATTATATGTATTTGTGATCATCGTTCTGTATTTGATATGTTAATAAATCCACCGAACGATGTGTCGTTGAGTCTTACGTCAAATCACGTTGTATTTGTACTGTCTCACACTTGTTAGGAAAGCGAGCCAAGTTTAAGACCCTGACATGTGTGAACGTGGAGGGCTCGTCCAGCTTTAATTTAGTTATATTTGAACGTGAATAGCTTGTCCTTGTTGAACGTTTAATTTAATTAGATTTAAACTTAAATGTGATCATGGAAGGCTCATTTTGATTGTTACTACATTATTTAAACATATGCTAAGACCATACCACAACAGAGACGACGAACAAGACGATACAACAGCTTGTACAGTGATAATAGATCACGAAGACGACGATGCTAGTGACGAAATTCCAACACCTGCATTAGACACGACAGACTGCTTGAAGGAGATCAAAATCAACCCAAATTTAACTCAAGCAGACACAGACAGTTGCAAACAACTTATACAACAGTACAACACCATCTTTTCCAACAACCCAGGACAAACAGAATTAATACAGCATCACATCGCACTCACATCAAACACACCCATTAGATGCAGACCATACACCATCCCATTACATTACAAAGAACAGTTACATCAAGAAATCATCAACTTAGAGAAAAATAACATCATAAGACGATCCCAATCAGACTACTCATCTCCCATGGTCATAGTACGCAAAAAGGACAATACAATAAGACTGTGCATCGACTACCGAAAACTGAATAAAATAACTGTTCTAGATCTTGAGCCTATGGCAAACACTGACGATCTTCTGACAGAACTGACAGACGCTAGGTTCTTTACGACTGTAGACATGGTTAAAGGTTATTGGCAGATTGCTGTAGACGAACAGAGCAGACATCTGACAGTTTTCGCCACACCTTGGGGACTGTACGAATGGTGCAAACTTCCATTTGGGCTTGTTAACGCCCCAGCCACATTCGTACGTATGACACGACTACTGCTAAGAGACATTCCTAACATAATTTGCTATATTGACGACATATGCATTCACACAGAGACAATGACGGAGCACATTAAGACATTAGACCAAACATTTGAACGGATCAAACAGCACGGACTGACAGTGAAGCCTGCAAAAGTAGACATAGCCTACCAGGAAATATCATTCTTGGGTTACAAAATATCCAATGGCTTTGTCACGACAGACGATAAAATTGTGTCCAAGATACTAAAACTCTCACTTCCGACTACTAAAAAACAAGTCAGAAGTTTGCTGGGCCTAATCAATTACTATAGGCAATTTATTCCTGATTTTTCGGAACTGACCGAGGTATTTACTAATTTACTAACAAAGGATAAACCTGAGAAAATTGTACACGATCAATGCCTAAAAATCGCATTTCATAAAGTGCTATCATGTTTTTCCGATAAGAATAAACAGAATCTTATCCTTAAATTGCCCGATATCCGTTTACCTTTCAGATTACGCACAGATGCTAGCTCCGTGGCGATTGGAGCAGTCCTGTTGCAGGAGTACAACAACATCCTCCACCCAGTTTATTTTGTATCCCGGAAGCTGAAAGCCCGAGAGCGGGCATGGTCCATTCCTCAATTGGAAGCCCTAGCTTTAGTAGTAGGTATCACCAAATTGTCTAGATTTCTTCTAGGACGCCATTTCATCGTAGAATCGGACAGCAGCCCCTTACGATGGATGAATTCAGGTGTGCCATCGAACCATATGATAGCGCGTTGGTCTCTGAAACTTCAAGATTATAGCTTTGAGGTTCGACATATCCCAGGCAGAACCAATTCAATTGCCGATCTTTTGTCACGTTGTCCGACCGACCCAGTGAGCACCAATGTCTGAGTGCAGTATGTAGAAATACACTCAGACCGACACAGCCATTTAGCAGTGAATAGTGGTTTTCCATTCACAAAAAGCTGTGTAATGTCTACAATATTGTGATAGGGATTACTCCCATTATATATAGTGTTCGTATTTTACTAGTTCATGTAGTGATTGTCGTGTATAAATGTGTAGTATGTGGTAGAAAGCGAACTTTATTAACTGTATATATTACGTACAAGAACAGTGTCACATTCGCACTTACCTGAAGCGAATTATCCAACTTGACAGTGACAACTTCGTGTTGAATCCTCCAGGAACATTTTAATTACGAGTGTGAAAGTAAAAACTGAACAGTGACGACTTTTCTACACCTCTGCAGTGAACCGAAACCTTTAGTGTTCGACTGAAACATCTAACACATGAACATTCGATCGTAATCCAGAAGATTGTGTACCAAAATCCATCACGAACTTTGAGAACATTGTTCCTTCCTTAAACTACATCAAACCGGAACAGGTGTGTTCTACAAGCTTTACCATCAGCTGATTTTAGAGCTCGTGTGTACTTCCGGATTAATTAGAAATTTAGAACAAAAATAGCAGACAACATATAAAAGATTAAAAAGTTTTGACGATTCTAAAATGTTTAGGATTCTATAAATTGAATACACGAATTGTGTGTTTATTTATTTCTCTAATGTAATCTTAGAATCATATCTTGATTAACGTATTCATATTGCCGACTTTTTCGCGTTAATATGAAGAAACGTCAAGCAATGACACTAAAAAATTAAATAGTTATTGTAAATTATTGTGTTTCACTAATGTATGAAATTATTTCCCTTTCATTTATTGTTATTACATTTTCACACAAAGGGCCATAATTTGAAATGTATATGCTAATGTGTTGTGTGTAATATAACATGTTGTTGTTAAAGTGTTGACACCACAGGCAGGCATCTACTGGGCATGGCAGAGGGTTGCCAACATTGTATACCAACACAATAACTCCTGGCCAAGTAGGGACAGGGTTTGAGTGTTTTATACGACTTATATAAAGTCGTATTTCAGTCTCGCGAGATGGTTTTTGTTTCAAGAACCATATTATTATTTTTTTTTCAAATTGCGTTGACGTAGATGCGTGAAGCTGGTGCTACTGATCCGACTGGGTGATAATACGATTGAGGTAACCAGCCATCGAGAGGGTGAAGCCTGATATGTGTTAAACATGAAGCACCACATGTCTTTGTACCCAACTCCCAGTTCTTATATATTTCTATGCCATGTGTGTAATTTTGATAACGTTGTGTATAACAATGGGAAGGTAGACTCTGACAAGGGCATACTATTAACCCAACAGGTACAGACATTAGACATGAAAGACGACATCTTTCATGGATTTTACCGGGGGAGCGTGTCAGAGTCCGACAGGGGACAGCGATGCAGGGACATCGTTACGACCGCCAGGCGACTTAGCTCCCAGTAAGGGATGCAACAACTTCGTTGCGCCGCCAGGCAAATAGGAGTTATCGGCCTGCGAGATCGCTGGCTGACCAGCGGTCAGGCCGCCAACGCAAGACGCACGCCTGCCACGTGACGCCACGTCAGGCAGGAGGCAAGTTGCGAACCAGGTCCAGAGAGCTCTGGGACACGGAACATGACGGACGTGTGAGAAAGGCGTTGTATGGTTTCTGTATTGAAAGGCGAGTGTCTGGACATCTTGCGAGTCAGACTTGTGACTGTATTGTGGATGTAAGTTGTAAAGTATCCATTATATGTATTTGTGATCATCGTTCTGTATTTGATATGTTAATAAATCCACCGAACGATGTGTCGTTGAGTCTTACGTCAAATCACGTTGTATTTGTACTGTCTCACACTTGTTAGGAAAGCGAGCCAAGTTTAAGACCCTGACATGTGTGAACATTTTGATTGTTACTACATATTTAAACATATGCTAAGACCATACCACAACAGAGACGACGAACAAGACGATACAACAGCTTGTACAGTGATAATAGATCACGAAGACGACGATGCTAGTGACGAAATTCCAACACCTGCATTAGACACGACAGACTGCTTGAAGGAGATCAAAATCAACCCAAATTTAACTCAAGCAGACACAGACAGTTGCAAACAACTTATACAACAGTACAACACCATCTTTTCCAACAACCCAGGACAAACAGAATTAATACAGCATCACATCGCACTCACATCAAACACACCCATTAGATGCAGACCATACACCATCCCATTACATTACAAAGAACAGTTACATCAAGAAATCATCAACTTAGAGAAAAATAACATCATAAGACGATCCCAATCAGACTACTCATCTCCCATGGTCATAGTACGCAAAAAGGACAATACAATAAGACTGTGCATCGACTACCGAAAACTGAATAAAATAACTGTTCTAGATCTTGAGCCTATGGCAAACACTGACGATCTTCTGACAGAACTGACAGACGCTAGGTTCTTTACGACTGTAGACATGGTTAAAGGTTATTGGCAGATTGCTGTAGACGAACAGAGCAGACATCTGACAGTTTTCGCCACACCTTGGGGACTGTACGAATGGTGCAAACTTCCATTTGGGCTTGTTAACGCCCCAGCCACATTCGTACGTATGACACGACTACTGCTAAGAGACATTCCTAACATAATTTGCTATATTGACGACATATGCATTCACACAGAGACAATGACGGAGCACATTAAGACATTAGACCAAACATTTGAACGGATCAAACAGCACGGACTGACAGTGAAGCCTGCAAAAGTAGACATAGCCTACCAGGAAATATCATTCTTGGGTTACAAAATATCCAATGGCTTTGTCACGACAGACGATAAAATTGTGTCCAAGATACTAAAACTCTCACTTCCGACTACTAAAAAACAAGTCAGAAGTTTGCTGGGCCTAATCAATTACTATAGGCAATTTATTCCTGATTTTTCGGAACTGACCTGAGGTATTTACTAATTTACTAACAAAGGATAAACCTGAGAAAATTGTACACGATCAATGCCTAAAAATCGCATTTCATAAAGTGCTATCATGTTTTTCCGATAAGAATAAACAGAATCTTATCCTTAAATTGCCCGATATCCGTTTACCTTTCAGATTACGCACAGATGCTAGCTCCGTGGCGATTGGAGCAGTCCTGTTGCAGGAGTACAACAACATCCTCCACCCAGTTTATTTTGTATCCCGGAAGCTGAAAGCCCGAGAGCGGGCATGGTCCATTCCTCAATTGGAAGCCCTAGCTTTAGTAGTAGGTATCACCAAATTGTCTAGATTTCTTCTAGGACGCCATTTCATCGTAGAATCGGACAGCAGCCCCTTACGATGGATGAATTCAGGTGTGCCATCGAACCATATGATAGCGCGTTGGTCTCTGAAACTTCAAGATTATAGCTTTGAGGTTCGACATATCCCAGGCAGAACCAATTCAATTGCCGATCTTTTGTCACGTTGTCCGACCGACCCAGTGAGCACCAATGTCTGAGTGCAGTATGTAGAAATACACTCAGACCGACACAGCCATTTAGCAGTGAATAGTGGTTTTCCATTCACAAAAAGCTGTGTAATGTCTACAATATTGTGATAGGGATTACTCCCATTATATATAGTGTTCGTATTTTACTAGTTCATGTAGTGATTGTCGTGTATAAATGTGTAGTATGTGGTAGAAAGCGAACTTTATTAACTGTATATATTACGTACAAGAACAGTGTCACATTCGCACTTACCTGAAGCGAATTATCCAACTTGACAGTGACAACTTCGTGTTGAATCCTCCAGGAACATTTTAATTACGAGTGTGAAAGTAAAAACTGAACAGTGACGACTTTTCTACACCTCTGCAGTGAACCGAAACCTTTAGTGTTCGACTGAAACATCTAACACATGAACATTCGATCGTAATCCAGAAGATTGTGTACCAAAATCCAACACGAACTTTGAGAACATTGTTCCTTCCTTAAACTACATCAAACCGGAACAGGTGTGTTCTACAAGCTTTACCATCAGCTGATTTTAGAGCTCGTGTGTACTTCCGGATTAATTAGAAATTTAGAACAAAAATAGCAGACAACATATAAAAGATTAAAAAGTTTTGACGATTCTAAAATGTTTAGGATTCTATAAAATTGAATACACGAATTGTGTGTTTATTTATTTCTCTAATGTAATCTTAGAATCATATCTTGATTAACGTATTCATATTGCCGACTTTTTCTCGTTAATATGAAGAAACGTCAAGCAATGACACTAAGAAATTAAATAGTTATTGTAAATTATTGTGTTTCACTAATGTATGAATTATTTCCCTTTCATTTATTGTTATTACATTTTCACACAAAGGGCCATAATTTGAAATGTATATGCTAATGTGTTGTGTGTAATATAACATGTTGTTGTTAAAGTGTTGACACCACAGGCAGGCATCTACTGGGCATGGCAGAGGGTTGCCAACATTGTATACCAACACAATAACTCCTGGCCAAGTAGGGACAGGGTTTGAGTGTTTTATACGACTTATATAAAGTCGTATTTCAGTCTCGCGAGATGGTTTTTGTTTCAAGAACCATATTATTATTTTTTTTCAAATTGCGTTGACGTAGATGCGTGAAGCTGGTGCTACTGATCCGACTGGGTGATAATACGATTGAGGTAACCAGCCATCGAGAGGGTGAAGCCTGATATGTGTTAAACATGAAGCACCACATGTCTTTGTACCCAACTCCCAGTTCTTATATATTTCTATGCCATGTGTGTAATTTTGATAACGTTGTGTATAACAATGGGAAGGTAGACTCTGACAAGGGCATACTATTAACCCAACAGGTACAGACATTAGACATGAAAGACGACATCTTTCATGGATTTTACCGGGGGAGCGTGTCAGAGTCCGACAGGGGACAGCGATGCAGGGACATCGTTACGACCGCCAGGCGACTTAGCTCCCAGTAAGGGATGCAACAACTTCGTTGCGCCGCCAGGCAAATAGGAGTTATCGGCCTGCGAGATCGCTGGCTGACCAGCGGTCAGGCCGCCAACGCAAGACGCACGCCTGCCACGTGACGCCACGTCAGGCAGGAGGCAAGTTGCGAACCAGGTCCAGACAGCTCTGGGACACGGAACATGACGGACGTGTGAGAAAGGCGTTGTATGGTTTCTGTATTGAAAGGCGAGTGTCTGGATATCTTGCGAGTCAGACTTGCGACTGTATTGTGGATGTAAGTTGTAAAGTATCCATTGTATTTGTGATCATCGTTCTGTATTTGATATGTTAATAAATCCACCGAACGATGTGTCGTTGAGTCTTACGTCAAATCACGTTGTATTTGTACTGTCTCACACTTGTTAGGAAAGCGAGCCAAGTTTAAGACCCTGACACAAGTCAACGCTATAGTGTTTCCCCAATGCACAATTTGCTGAAAAACTTAACTTACTTCGCGCCGAGTTGGCACGGTGCCTTAGTGATTTTGAAGCACAGAAAAGTAACTTCGAGATGTTTCGTAATCCATTTGCCACAGATGTGGAAATTGCACCTGTAAATTTGCAGATGGAGTTAATAGAGCTGCAGTGTAATGGGACACTAAAGGCAAAGTACGACAGTGTGGGGCCTGCACAGTTCACTCGTTTCATTCATGAAGAGATGCCCCGGCTTCGTCTACGTGCGGCTCGAACCTTGAGCATGTTTGGTAGCACATATCTGTGTGAGCGACTGATTTCTGTGATGAAGATTAACAAAACATCACATAGGAGTCGTCTCACTGATGAACACTTGCAGTTCATCATGAGAATCTCAATGATACAAAACATTACTCCCAACATAAACGAACTTGTAGCCAAGAAAAGACGCCAAACATCGTGCTCTGACAAATTGACTAAGAGTGAAAATGTGTATACCAATGATGTTTTATTATTAAAACTTTTTTTCTGTTTTAATTTATATTAATGTTTACAAAAAGTTTTAATTTTTGGCTTATTGAATGTTTATCCAGTCCGGCCCGCAACCTTACGTGTCATTTGAGTTTTGGCCCGCTGAGAGATTGAGTTTGACACCCCTGACTTAGATGGATTGACCCGCCAGCGTCTGTGACCTCGAGTTTGTGAATGCAGTTTGATTCGGAATCACCCGCGTGGAATTTGAAAGCAGACTGCCTTGCATTGATTTTCACAATGGTATGAGAGTCGGTCGTAAAGAAAGTTTGGCGTTAGCTCACTTTGAACTCAAGCGTAGTCCATACACTTGCTGTTATTTCTAGTGCACTAGACTGATTTTTGCGTGTGGATGAACTTTCCTAATTACCAATGTCCCTCGCGATCAGGTGAATCAACTCCGACTTCTGAGGTACTAGAAATTTACGTCCCCAAGTCAAGGACGAGAAGTTAACATTTTAGTCCAACTTACTGGTGTGGGGATTGAACCAGCTATCTCGGAATCAGCCAACCTCCATTGGTTTTGCACGATCTACTAGGCACGTTTACGTTAAGCAGTGTGCCATTGCTTTTTAGAACATCCCACGCTCATACAATTGCAATCAACACAAAGTGATATACCACGTCTGCGACTGATTTCGAACCCACGATCATGTATTTCGAGAGCTTGTGAAAATGCGTACACTAACCCAGAAACCACGTACGCCGACATTGGCAAATACATAAAGTAAAGTTGCCTAAACAATTAACAAACCGCCAGATAATGCAGAGGTCGTCCTGTAAAGGATAATGCAACGAACATTTAATATACATGGTCTAACGGGCGCGTGGCTGTAGCGGGCAGGTCGTTACCTGACAATGGCATCGCCAGTGGTCGGACAAGTGTTCTATAGCAGCTCTCAACGTTCGTCAAAGGAGGGAAAGACTGACAACCCATTCTTCAGTGCACTCAGGCCTATAAAATGTGAGGGCCTTAACACTTCGCAGATACAAAGCAGGTTTATGCAACGAGACTTGGTCTTCTTTGTTTTAGTTTTACTTGCGTAAATGAGCTTTGATTGAGATACAATTAAAGCCACGAGGCTGGTTGCCATGCTCTACAAGGATGCTGGAACATTAAGCATTGGGAATGCACGTTCTACGGAATATTAAGCATAAGGAATACATGTTCTACAGAATTTTCTACAGCAGTTGGGAAGGCATGTTCTACGGAATGTTAAGCATTGGAAAGGCATGAGCTACAGAAAATTAAGCAAAATTTTTTAAAAGAATTTTCACGTTTCTTAAAAAAAATAAAAAGGGGA
>JACEFZ010019143.1:0-25000 GCA_014155875.1 Cepaea nemoralis
AAAAACTGAGGAGAGACGCACAGGCTCAAAGAGCAGTCACTTACTGCGGGACTTGCCTCGTCTCACAGATGCGGAAACTGTGACAGAGATTGTCATTCTCGAATTGGACTATACAGTCACCAGCGGTGCTGCCAGGCACCTCCCAAGCGGCACAACTCTATAGTCCTTCAGGACTGAAAGAGGCCTACTACTACTACTACTATATGTAATTATTATATTACATATAATAAGTATGTATATAAAGTCACGAATCAGGGAGGGGCCATGGATCTGTTATGTGTTGGGGTCATCACATTTTGTAGTCTTAAATGTACAGGGTGTTTGTAAGGTCTCACTACACTTTGTATGTGCACAGACAAACTACTGAACAAGAAATAGCAAACGTCCAAACAATACTGGGGATGATTGCGACCTCCTGTAAAGGATATGCATCTAACTTTTTTACACTTTTTGAGGCTACTTCTAATGTGGTGCTACCCCATATTTTATAGACAGCCGATAACTGAGGTGTGATGTGATCAATATCATAACTGTCGCCTCTACTTTCCAGAGTATTTCTTGGTACGAATTTTATGCTGGTGGACATGAAAATCATTATGATATTCCTCCCTCAAGAGGGATTCGAATATATAGCCACCAGGGAGGCTGACAAGCGTTCTAGTCACTGCGCTACAACGGCTCCCAACGATCGTTGCACCTTTCTACGAACTACCTGGTATCTATGATATAAAACCGGATTAACCCCATTGTCACATGGTCAAAACACTCATCACACTCCTTTGAACGGGGTTGAAAGAATTCCCAACACATGTAACCTGATAAATACATTTACAAGTATTGATCCACGGTCACATAACACATAACGTAGAAATCTCCCAACACATGTAAAAGAATGGACACAAAGATCGTTGTTGGACAATTGAAGCAGATTTAATGTTATCCACAGCACGCGAACGTGTTGATCGCTTCCGCTCGTCCCTCTCCGTACAATCAACACACTCTCAGACAAAAAGTGTGTGCACACGTGAAACAAGTTAAGTGCAGGAGAAGATAAGAGACCGTGATTAGCTAGTGGCGACATGCTACTTGTGTTTCGGTCGGATTAATCAGGGAGGAAATGCCCTGGCGGATGCGTCGGTAATTGACAGAAAAACATACAAGGGAAAGAAAGATACCAGAGCAACAATGCTGTAGTTTGGGAGGACTATTACAAGACAGAAACAGATAGGCGAAAGACCGAGTGGGTGATGAATCGGTAGAGATGTTTGATAGACACAAATTATAAATATACTAAATGTGACAAATTCCTTCATATGAATATTGTATTACAGTGAACACCTAGGGTTCGAATTAAATTGTAAGAAGATGCAGATAATGGTCGTCACTAGGAAGAAAGAAATACCAATGTGAATGAGAATATTTGTACACATGCGAGATCGGTACAACTATATCGGAAAAGGCATTGTAACAGAAGTAGGGTATTAGTATTAGGTGGGAAAAGGCTGTGGCACGATTGAGCATCGGGGGAGAATGGGAGGAGAGATGCTCAAGTCGTGACGTAGTGGGTTGTCACGGGGCAGTCAAGATCCCGGCCTGGAACTGAAAGGACGCCATGTTTGTAGAAGTTGTCATCCAATGGAAATAAACCTTATTTATACAAAGTCAACAGTCCTTGTTAGTCTCACTCTGTTATAGCATAACATTTCGTTGAAAATGTCTTGAATATATTAGAACAAGAATTTCCATGATTAAGGTAGCCTTTTACTAGATAGAAAACATACTGACCAATAAAAAGATGTCTGTTGCAACGAGAAAAGAGGTATTGAAGTACTACATACATTCTGAACTTTTGTAATGATGTGAAACAGACAAGCTGAAAAATATCTAATGGCTGTGGAGATGTGGTTTCTGGGGAAACTGTAAAGAATACCATGGACATACAGAAAAACCAATGACGAAGTCCTACAAAAAACAAATGAAAACCGTAAACTGATTAGAGAAATTAGACGTTGTAGTATACATTTTGCAAGCCGCCACATCGATGTTTGAATTTCCCCGTACTACCGTACAAAAAACAAATGAAAACCGTAAACTGATTAGAGAAATTAGACGTTGTAGTATACATCTTGCAAGCCGCCACATCGATATTTGAATTTCCCCTACTAACCCCCAGTTAGCAACAGCGCCAACAACTACCACCATTAGAATTAAATTCAAATTTAAAAATGAAGGCAGTAGCGCCTATAGTTTAAGAAGCAAGTCGAAATTTATATCATCCTAATTTGAAAAAGAGCACTGATTCGAAAAGGGTGCGACAATAATTTAGATATAGCCGAAAAGGAGCTCAGCCATTGGTTGCGACCCGTAATGACGTCAGAGCCCAGTTGAGGAAGGTCAGGAACAACAACAACCGAAAGTCTTTAAAAATGGAGCGAAGACCGGCAGACGGGCAGTGTGTGTAAAATGAAAAAACATTCAGCAATCGCTCAACAGGAGAAGGTCCATTGGAACTGACAGCGTGGTGTCCTCTACTCACCAATCCATCTGAAGTTTAGCCAACTCCAATAGAGGAAGAGAGAGCAGTGCCAGCCTATTAAACCGACAGCGAACTAGGACAGCAAAAACCTAGCCTGTAGCCTGAAACTAGACGACGCTATACTTGAAGAAGACATTCAACTATGTTGAAGGTAAACACACTGTAATATTAAGTTAGTTACGCTCCTTTCCCAGAAAATGGTACGTTGATGTGCTGTAAAAATGTGTTTAGTCCTTAATTTCTCGGGCTAAAGAACCCCCCCCAACACTACCACCACCTTCCTCCTGTCCTACACGGCAATGTAATATAGGCAGTTGATGACAGTTTTTGGCAGACCACTCGTCCGACAGAAGGTATCCTAGCCACCGCACTAACGCGACACTAGTCATACTGTTTCATGAATATTGTGACAAAACGCGATTATCTGTCTTGGGTCGTCAGGATTCCGCACTATTTTGGCGCGTCATCGGGGACTTTCCCAGCTAAGAATAGACTGAGGGAAGCCGATGAAGGACTTACGATCTAGAATATTCTCGAAACACCGAAATTCGAGTAACCCGTGATGCTGGGTATAGCTCTAAATTCTCGTGCAGAGAGATCTAGAAACTCTAGGCGGGGAATGACGGTTTTCCCGAGAAAGTATCTTTTCTCGAGAAGCACTCGCTTCTAGTGCGCATTGAGTTGGCACGAAGCGGGAATGTGGCTAAATCAGTCATTCACTTACTGTCGTTACCACAGAATAGACGCCGGCCGAATGTGAGCCGTTTTGTGTGCGTCTCCCCTCAACCATTATTCGGCTGACTGTAAGATCAAGGAAGCTGAGAAGCCCTTGAACAGTTCGGAGCTGTCTGGAGGTCTGGTTGTCCAATACAGGTAGATAATTGTTTAAATCATTTAACTTTGTACGTGTGTTCCACAAGCCATTGTTCTAACCTCATTACCTATGCGGATGTCCTTGCATACTAATTAGCAAACCGATCGATAACGCAGTTGATGGCGAATCGTGTTTGTTTACCGTGTGCTCGCGAAACAGCTGTTAGAAACGCCGTATTGTGATGTAGGCGATTTGGGTTCCAAATAGGTGTACCATATTTTGACAATCGTTACATCTATTAGGTTGCTGTGTTAGAATAAAACCTAGTTACTTGTGCCGGATGGAAACCTAGATTAGTTCAGTCAGTTGCTGCAGTCCGAAGAACGGTTAGAAAACCAGGTAAGTTGGTAGGTGGAGTTTCGGACAAAATTGTGCTTAGTTACTAAGTAAAGGAAGAACTTAGTTCTGTGCCACCAAGAATGATGTAACTATGGTGTAATAACTTAATAGTGAATTCATTGTGTGGAACAGCGGATTTCTGTGTCAAGGTAAGTTGCTTTGGGGCTATATTTATATATATATATATGATGGGACATTGTGTGCATATATATTGGATCATGGCATGTGATACTTCCTGGAGTAAGTCCGAACGCCGAATAGGTCGTCGTGAGATAACACTGCGTGCCGTCGCGATATAAATGTGCGTTCTGAAATCTTGTCTCAGCTATCCTGTTTCTTTCGTACTGGCGCAAGTGCGAGTGAATGCTCAGGTGCTGGAAGTATGGAAGAATGCAAGGAGGCTGTATGAGACTGGGGAAATATAGAATATGGGGGAGGTAAACGCAAGTTATGAAAGTATGTGTTGGTAGGCCAAGCCAACGATGAAGTTCCATCCATGCCAAGGCTAACCCACTTGGGGAGGACAGAACTGGAAGATTACCCTTGGAACATGGGGGGGGGGGGGGGGACATGTATTCTCAAGAAGGCTTCGTGACTCTAAGGCAGAGTCTGATAAGAAGAATTTGCTAGGGCAGGGGCAGGTGGTCCCACCAGCAAACAGGCTTGTGTACATAGTGGATGTGATCATGTCCTATTCCTATATCCCGAGGGATGGGATATTGATCCAGCTTCTGTTTCTTAATGTACATTGATGATGTTAGGACCGAGTCTAGGGACTCTTTACCTATGTTTAGTTCAATTAACTTAGAACTATAATAATAGCCTAGTATCACTACTGACGTTAGCGACGACTGGTAGATGAGGAGGGAGAGGTGAGACCAAAGATCAGACTCGTCATTCTGATTTCTTGCTCTGTTGACGGGCTGTTCTGTGAGGCCAGCTGACATTTGTGAACCCATGCTGTACTACTCTCCATATAGAGATAATGCTTTAGTTATATGCATAACTAAGTAGCATGACTGAGAATTGAGTAGTTATTGGTAGGATGCATGTGGACTTATGTTTGGGCCAGTATACTCTCACCGGTCGCTCTTCCTTTTCAGGAGTTTGCCTGTTGAGGAACCAGTCAACTATAATGTTGTTGGCAGGAAACCACTTCGTGTGACAGAGCGAAGGGTTCAGTTCTTTACTTATCACGCCAGACTCAACCACATCAGGTACCCAAAATTGATTCACCATGAGTGAAGGTTGCCTCAAGACATACAACCACCCTGAAGGTGCCCGTGTGAGAAGTGTTGGTTTGTGATTGTTCTGATAAATAGACGACACTCTGTTTTGTGATGAACAGTTCAGCATGTTGAGTAATCATGCTCAACGACAGGGAACGCCGGTCCGTCTAGTGACGGGGGTTCTGCCTAAACGCAGAAGTAACTGATCTTCAGACACTTGAATGGTTCTTTGGACAGCTCTAGTGGCAGGTCTTGAGAAGAACTTCACCAAGTAGTGACATGTGTCAAGGTAACCCGGTGGAAGGGACTATGGGATTATAGTCCAACCTGAATGGTTGCTGTGAAATAGATGTCTGATTCTATTAATGTACTGTGGCAGTATCAAGATTATCAACTGTGTTATCCAAGAACTCAGTAACATTTCCGTAGCCATATCTGATTCTACAAGCAGTGTGACTGTAGGAGACCATTGAATTGGTCCGTGACACTTTTCCATTCATGTTCCGGTGCTGTGATAAGGGGACCATTAAATTGGTCAATACCATAGCGGTTCTGCAGTAAGACTGTGTGAGGAGTGACAGACCATTAGCTTGGTCAGTGATTCGTTAAGTTCTTCGAAGTAACGACTACTTGGAGTCAAGTCCAGGAGGATTGTCTCCCAACTGATATTGTGCGAGAACTGTATTAACAGTGACTCCGTGGGAGTGATATAGATGCAGTTGGTCCAGTGAAGTGTGGTCCAGCAGTGACTCTAGTGTTGTGGATCCACGCTCTGGAGACCGAGTGGTCTCCAAGGTTCTAGTCATCTCACTGGAAGGAAGCCGGGTGAGTGGCGGACAGACTGGACGGGACATCTGCATCCAATCTACTTCTCAACTCGATGAAGATACCTACATCTCTGAGTCTATCTCTACTCTATCTTCTATTTGTGTAAATAGATTCTTCTATCAGGATGTTCATTTCAGTGCTATATTCTCAAGGGTAGAATAAACTTTATGTAAGTTGACTTGCTCTTTGTATAATGATTGAGTGTGGTCTCGGACGATGCCTCAGTGTTCATTGTTCCACAGGTGTAGGTAGTTAGTGGGGGTCTAGAATCTGGAGGGGCTTGTAGACGTAATTAACTAATATGAGATCAACCACAGAGGAAAAAGGTGTATCTGCTCATCCAACCCCTGGGGCTAGAATACACGGGAGTGCCAGAGACACCTAGGGTGTGGTTCACTCTCGCTACCCAAGGTGAACTCGTCACAAATATTATATTTAATACACCTGCTATTTTTGTATCTAGGCAACCAGCTGTATAAAGTGCTGCTGGGTGGGGGGGGGGGGGGGGGAGTTTCCTTCTTCGTTTGCTTGCTTTGAACTCGAGCGTACTCCACACTGGACTGATTAGCTTTCCCTGTTACCAGTGTGCCTCGATATCAGGCAAACCCACTCCGACTTCAAAGGTGCTTGTAATGTACGTCCCCAAGTCAACATTTTAGTCCAACTGGCTGATATAGGAATTACACTCACTACTCTGCCATGAGCACACAGGAAGTATAAGAGCGAGCGCTTTTATTCATTCGGCCATGCTGACCTCCGGATGATTCTTGAAACCACCGCTCGAGATTGTCGATACCGAGTCTGTTTCTAACCTTGGGTTTGAGATTAAGAAGTAAAGAAAATCTACTCACGTGAAGATATTGAGATTCACAAACAAAAGTTGGTTGGTTAGTTGGCTGGTTTCGAAGCCTCTGCAAGACTGTTGAGTATTAGCTCTTAAGACCCGGTGCATTTTCCTTCAGGTTGTCAAAGCCTTGTTTAAGGGGTTTTAAATGCAATATAATCGACTTTATTGCATCGGGTTTTTCCTATATGGCTCGGTCTAATCCCACGGGAGGGGCTGCCAAAAGCATCGCACAAAGCAAAATCTCCGTAGCTGCAGCGACAAACCCCAGCAGTCTCCGTGAACCGAATGTCGTGAACCGAAACTGAACCCACGACGTTCGGAGCGCTAGGCAGGCGCCGCCGTAACCACTTCTCACGGCAAAGCCCTGAACAGAACTGGCATCTATTCGAGTCAGGTTGGTGTAGAGGCTTTTCTTCCCATCCAGTACTAAAGGTCCATGTCCTCGGGGTCTGTGTTGCCGAGCCCTCCTGGTTCTATCCAAGCCCAGAACCAGTTGGATGTGCAAGACTTGTAAAAGAACTTCATATCTGCAGGGAGACATATTAGAATATAACCAGGTTGTGATTCAGTGGTCCATATTTGGCCTAGGCTGGTCGGTATTAGGGCTGAGCTGGTCGGTATTAGGGCTGGGCTGGTCGGTATTAGGGCCTAGGTTGGTCGATATTAGGCCTAAGCTGGTCGGTATTAGGCATAGACTGGTTGGTATTAGGCCTAGGCTGGTCGGTATTAAGCCTAGGCTAGTCGGTATTAGGCATAGGCTGGTCAATTTTAGGCATAGGCTGGTTGATATTAGGCCTGGGCTGGTTGGATTTAGCCTAGGCTGGTCGGTATTAGGCCTAGGCTAGTTGGTATTAGGCCTAGACTGGTTGATAATAGGCATTGGCTGGTGGTTGGTATTAAGCCCTTGCTGGTCGGTATTAGGCCGAGGCTGGTCATCTTTCGTCCATGGGTTTCTGGTTCTTCATTGCCAACGGACTCCACCCCATTGTCCGGATAAAGAACATTGGGAGCAACACAAGAAAGGTACGCTAGGTGATACATGGATTTGACTGATAATCAGCACAACAGAATGAAGCCAGACAGTTTTCATGAAAAACATTACTAATCCTGGAATTCATCCATTATTTCATGAAGAATATGCCTACATTCACCGAAGAAGACAGCAATTTTAACTGCTTAAGTGTCATGGGATGATACATCATCTTATTCAAACTTCTTGTAACAGCCATTGGCTTATAAATCAAACTATAGTTAAAATATCAATACAGTAATGTTCCATTTACAACCCACTTTAGTTGTATATATATTTCATAATTTATTTCTGCTACCACATTAACAACGTTTCAATTATAACTGTGACAAACCCCTACTTCCCATTATCCGCCATCCAATTTTGTTTGATCAAAAGCTACTTTTTATTAGCTTATCAGACATCCATGTTTGTTTGGTCCAACCACTTTCTTGTTATTTGCTTATCCGACATCCATTTTTGTTTGGTCCAAACTTACTTTTTATTTGCTTATCCGACATCCATTTTTGTTTGGCCCATTCCTACTTTTTATTTGCTTACCAGCCATCCATTTTTGTTTGGTTGAAACCTACTTTTTATTTGTCACTGAATCTATTAATACCAGTGCGTCTTCTTCTATTGATTGCATTGGGTATCGATGAATATATTTTTCAGGGAACTCAAAGTGGTCATTAATATCCTCTTCAGATTGTTGTCCTTTTCATTTAGTGATTTCTGTCCTGAATTACAGAGTTGTTCAAACTAGGCAATGTTTAAAGATTTAATTCTAACACCAACTGTATAGCTTGGATACATCTGGCTGGAAATTGTCTTGAAATTGGATAATGTTTGTTTATTTTGCACAAAGTTTCACATTCATCTTATTTAGCTGGTCTAAAGTGTCTGTCAGAAATGCGTGTATTTCTTTCAAGATTGATCGTTACAGTAAGCCACGACAGTTGAAGGTTTTGACAACATTCGTCTCAGTAACCTCATTTCCGCTGCCTCCATGCCCTTCCCAGTGTGCTTCACGCTCCAAGATGCAATACCATACAGCAGGGCAGGTTCGATATAATACTACAACCACTACAGCTGATTTCCCAGGCTCCATATCGATAAATATTGAACTACGCCAATGCAAACACAACACAAATCATGCGTGTAGACCTTCAACTGTTTTAACAGGAGGTCAGCAACCGAACTGATAAAAGCCCTGGTTCTTAAACATCCGACATGTTGTTGCCGAAGTAGCGGGTTCAACCCCTATACTGGTCAGTTGGATTGAAATGTTCACCTCTCGTCCTTGACCTGGGGACGTAAATTACAAGTACCTCTGAAGTCTGAATGGATTCGCCTTATTGTGAGAAACACTGGTAACAGGTAAAGCTAATCCACACGCAAATATCAGTTCAGTGCAATAATAGTAGTAGCACGTCTATGTATTACGCCTGTGTGCAAAGCGAGCGAATGAAACAACGTATGTTTTAATAGAGCAGTTTATTCCATAGTCACTATTCAATTTGTTTTTGTTGTACCAACAATGAGATCCCGATTAACATGAATTATGAAATGACGAGTTTAGCATCATAGTTAATACTACTTCAGTTTATTATTTGCAACATACCAGGTCATTCTAAAAATTACAGAGCATATGTACAGTTTATTTTTAGGGATTAAATAGAAGTCCGCCACTATGGAAATAATTCACCAAAACATATTAAAGGCCCGCCATTCCTCAAAAATATAAAAATTTTGGCTTAGCACCACAATAAGCCCAATAGCGTTAAAGCACGTACCATGGCCCTCTGCTGTTGTTTGTCCATCAAGAATGATGATGACCATTCATTTCATCCAGTGGGGTTGAAAGTATGGAGCCGTGAGTTCTAAGATGGCTGATAAGGCCTACTTTGGCTCAAAATGTTCTTTGAAAATGTGGGCAAAGAATGCTTGACATTCCATGAGGAGGATCTCCTGCAGTGGTTTTTCTGTCAAGTCTTTTCTTCACAGCTCTTGCAGTCCTGGCTGCTTCACAAGTGACTGCATCCTTATGTAATGATGAACGCCACGAATTACAGTCTCCCAGGTGTCAAGATGAATTCCAAAAGCATTCAGTGAGATTGTCAGTGTCTTTAACGCGTTTCCTCTGGCCGCCTTGGGAGCGTTTAACACAACGCAGCTCGCCGTACAAAATTAGTTTAGGAAGCCTGTGATCTGGCATACGAGTTAAGTGACCAGCCCAGCGAATCTGATTCTTCATTAGTAGAGTGTGGATACTGAGCATGGACGCTCTTTCTAGAACCTCAGTGTCAGGGATCTTGTCTTGCCATTTAATCTTCAATAGCTTCCTAAGGCAGACTGTGTGGAAGTGGTTTAATTTCCTAGCAGCTCGCTGATAAACAGTCCAGGTTTCACAAGCATATAGCAGTGTTAGCAGGCCCTCTTCTTCTTCTTCTTCTTCGTTCATCCGGAGTTTTTTTCCGGATGTGATTGCGTTGTGCCTGTTTACAGCAGAGCTGCGTTCTTGCGCCGTTAGGCCGACACATCCGACTTCTGCGGGCATTTGTTGACCGGGTTAACCTTCCCGGGGGTTTCTTAGGACGTTTGACTCTCACTGTTGTGGTGTTATCCCCCATCCCAGCTGGTCCATATAGAACAGCCAAAGATCCTGGTCAGCCCTCAAGGGAAGGCAGGGGCAGACCATGGGCATTCCCCGCCATCCAAGGAGGCTTCCATACTTGCAGAGCCGATACATAGCGCTCTGGTACTGTGCTCACCCAAGGAATCGTCACGTCCTGCACATGGCTGCTTAGCCTCACTTCCGTATATTGGGCCTTCCGTTCACCATAGGCTGTTCTTCCGGAAACAAGAAGTATGCAGTCTGCAGATGACATCCACACAGTGAGCTTTCGATTCGGACTTTCCATGTAATGGATTTGCTATCCGAGCAATATTCCATTTCGTGCCACTAGGACACTTTTCCACCTTTTATGAAGTCCACACAGTGGGCTTTTGATTCGGATTTTCCACGTAATGGATTTGCTATCCAAGCAATATTCCATTTCATGCCACAAGGACACTTTTCCACCTTCTATGAAGCCCACACAATGGGCTTTTGATTCGGACTTTCCACGTAATGGATTTGCTATCCAAGCAATATTCCATTTCATGCCACTAGGACACTTTTCCACCTTTTATGAAGCCCACACAGCGAGCTTTCGATTTGGACTTTCCACATAATGGATTTGCTATCCAAGCAATATTCCATTTCATGCCTCTGGGTCTTCATGCACCTTTAAATGTCAACCTGTATATAGTTAAAGTAAGCTGCGGTCAACTTAAGCTTGTTAATATCTCCATAGAGCTTGTCCTCAAATGAAGCAGGTGTGGGCCAAAATATCTTTCTCTGTTCTGCATACGTTGGGCAATCCTGCAGCAAATGTTTTGCTGTCATTTTTCCAGTTCTACAATTACATTCATCGGTATCTCCTATCTTTAGTTTATTGAACAAGTGGTATTTCAGCCTGTTATGTCCTGTGCGGAGTCTGAAGATTGCTACTTGTTCTCTTCGGTCGAGTTTGTAATATGCATCATCCTTCTGATGGCCTGGATGCTCTGATTCCCATTTGGTTCTATAAGTGCTTTTTATCAACCTCTTTGCCTCATTATAGGTTATGTCTATGTCAGGCTGTGGTAGTCGTCCGCCCTCTTTTGCCAGTCTGTCAGCCTCTTCGTTTCCAGGTATACTGCAATGTGATGGGATCCACTGTATTACAACTTTTTTGGATTTCTGGCATAGACCATGGAGTGCTGCTCTTAGGTCAGTTAGTTATGTGCTGTTATTGCTCTTCAGTATTGAGACAGCTGACTTTGCATCTGTGAAGATAGCTATTTGCTTCTCTTTATTTTCCTCCATCAGGAGCATTTCTGCTGCAGTTTTCAGAGCCTCTACCTCCGCTTTGAAGTTACTTGAAAATTTTCCAGTTGCCATTGAATGTGTTTTTTTTCACTCCATTTTTTAAATTTAGGAGAACTCCTCCTCCTCCATTCTCTATTGAATTTTTGGCTGATCCATCTGTATATGCATGGGTCCAATTCCTGCTTGGGTAATGTTCTTTTATGTAGTTTAGGGTTATTTCTCTTCTTTCGGTTTCATGCTGAGTGTTCTTTTTCTCAATACCAGGAATGTTTTCTATCATCTCAGGCAGTTGCTGCTGTCGCCAAGCTGGGAACTTGTGTGCATTGTGTATGGGCTTGACTGTTGATATGTTAAGAATAGGATCTGCCCTAATCCTTCGTTTTGCAGTTTCTACAAAGTTGCTACGCTTCAGTCTTCCCTTTCCAAAACCATTAAATCTGTTGTACATAGGGTGGTCTGTCAATCTTCTAAATTTTTCTGCTTGTTGCTGGGCTCTGCTATCTCTTCTATCCTGCATTGGTTGTAAACAAGTGATCTTTTCTAGTTCATTAATAGGCGTTGTCTTCAGGCTTCCAGTTATGATTCGCAGTCCTTGGTTTTGGACTCTACTTATTTTGTTAAAGTTTGACTTAGCTGCTGTTGCCCAAGCTGCAATGCCATATTCCAGTACTGGCCTCACCCGTCCAGTATATAACTTCTTGAGAACTTTCTCATCTGCTCCCCACGTTGTACCAGCAAGCTTTTTCATGATTGCCATTCTCTGCCTTGCTCTTGTTCGATTTTTCTCAACCTGTGTCTTCCATGTCAGGCGACGATCAAAGGTGACTCCTAGATAGTTTGGATTTTCTTCATGGCGCAATATTTTTCCATTCAATACCAGCTTAGGTTGCTGAGGTTTATTTGAGAGGGAGAACACTGTGCATGTTGTTTTCTCCTCACTTATCTTCACTAGCCATGATTTTGACCAGTCCTCTAGCGCTAATAAGGCTTGCTGTATTCTGCTGTTAGCTGTGCTAATATATTCTTCAGATGTCCATATGGCTAGGTCATCTGCAAAGGAGGATGTGTGTACTCTGGCTGGAAAATTTTCTGTGATGTCATTTATATATGCTAGGAATAATGTTGGTGAAAGAACTCCTCCTTGGGGGACACCTTGCTCCAGCAGCATCATTTTGCTTGTTTGTCCTTGTACTTTTGTCCTGGCAGTTCTGTTCTCAAGGTAGTGGCTGATCCATTTATACATTTTTCCACAAACATGCATGTTTTGCAGTTTTACTTTCAGTCCTTCCTTCCATACTTTATCAAATGCTTTTTCTAAATCTATCCAGACTGCTAGTGTGTGCTTTTTCTCTTGGAAGGCATCCTCAATTTCCTGAGCTATATAGGTTATTTGATCTTCAGTGGATCTGTGCTTTCTGAATCCTGCTTGGTGTGGTGTTAAGAGTTTGTTTTCTTCCAGATGCCATGTTAGCCTGCCATTGATAATGCGTTCCATTAATTTTCCTACACAGCTAAGTAGACTGATAGGTCGATAGCCATTTGGTTCTTCCAGGTCTTTTCCTTTCTTTGGGACTGGTATTAGTATAGCTTCCTTCCATGCCTGTGGGACTATTCCTCTCTTCCAGCTGTTATTTAGGACTGCTAGTAGTTTCTTCTTTGCCTTGGTGCCTAGTCCTATTAGCATTTCATTTGTGATTCCATCCTTTCCTGGTGATTTCTTCTTTTTTAGGGTATTCATTGCCTGTTCCATTTCTTCCATTGTTAGATTTGCCATCATATATTCTGCTGCTGTCTCTGTATTTCTATGATGTATCTGTTTGTCTTTGATTGCTTTCTTCTGTTCAGTTGTAATATCAATGTGGTTTGCATTGGCATAGTGTTCCATTAGTGCATTTGCAGCCTTTTTTCCTGTAAGCAAGGCATTTCCTTGTTTAATTGTTATTTGTTTGTTTCTAGGTCCTTCATTGTTCATGGCTTTCACTAGTTTCCATAGTTTGTTTCCATCCCTGTCAAAATTCAGGTTTTTCTGTTTTTTTCCCTCCAACGATCTCTTGTTGTTTGATTTACTGTTCTTTTATATTTTGCTGAGATGGCTTTGAGAGAGGTATTCGCTTCAATTGTTTGTTCTCTCTCTGCTGTCTTCCTGGCATCTTCAACTTTGTCCTCCAAACTTTGTAGTTCTTCAGTCCAGTATGGTTTGTAATTTTTCCTCGCTCCTCTCGGAATGGACTCAGTGGCTGCCTTTATTATTGCTCTGTTTAGACTTTCCACCATTTGCTTCATGTTACCATATCGTGTATTTATGTTTTCACAATATTTGTCTGTTAGTGTGGCAAATCTGTCCCAATCTGCTCGTTTGTAATTCCAGCGGGGCAAGGGCTTTTGCTCCTGTGGAACATACTCCATATTCATTACAAGCTTGATTGGTCTGTGGTCACTACCTGCTAATTGGTCCAGCACATGGCGATCGATTTTGTGGAGGATGTCTCCTGTGCAGAAAGCTAAGTCTGGAGTAGAAGTGGTAATCCATCTTCTGGAGTAGAAGCTCGGTGTGTCATCCGCTTTGTTGAGTAGATGGAGATTTGAGTCTATTTCCCAGTCCTCCACTTCATCTCCTCTTTTGTCAGTATCTGGGTATCCCCATCTTTCTGAATGGCTATTAAAGTCTCCGACAATAATGCAATTTGTGTCAGTTATTTTCATATTTGAGAGTGTAAGATCCTTATCTGCTGGACTATAAAGATTGTAAATTCTTATTTTCACGTCCTTTATCATTATATCAACACCTATAATTTCTGTTTGGTTGTCAGAGATCACAGATACTTCGCTGCAAGGTATTGTATTTCGTGTAAGTATTAGAACTCCTCCTTTATGTCCTTCGCGGTCGAAACGTGTGGCCTGATATCCCCTGACTGAAAATTTGTGCTTGGCGTTGAGGTGTGTCTCTTGAATGCATGCCACATCTATTCTATCTTTATGAAGACGCTGTGTCAGGGATTCTTTCTTGTTATAAACTCCTTCGGCATTCCACTGTAGTATGTTGAGTGTCCTTGGTATTTGGTCAATAGCTCTTAACCTACTCCTCTGTGCCTTGACTGCACAGCACAGGGGAAGGTGACCACCAGTAGTCATGGGTGGACCCCCTCGAGGCAGGGGCCCGGCACTATCACCGCCTGATGGGACTTCACGGGATTAGCACCATAACGATTAATTTTCATCTGTGGCATCATGAAATGATAAAGTTACGTTGCACTTCTTTGTCAAGCCTGTGGCTCAGTACATCCGATTTCGACAAGCATATTTTGGGGTGCTTTCCCTAGCCTTTGACTGTCCCCAGTCTACCTACAAGGCAGCAGGTTTGTGCGTCACTTCGTCTGGTCCCTCTCCCTTGACCTGTCCGACATGGGTGACCCTACCAGTAGCTGTGCTACCGTCGGCATAGCTCTTGGGGTCATTGGAACGCGGAAGCCCCTCTACCTCGTCAAGGTGGACGCACGGCAGAGGGGAGCAGGCCCTCTATTACTTACTTACTGACCTACATTGCACACAAAATAATTGTTATTTTAATGTTAGTATCTAATGTATAGTATGCATGAAAAGCGGACATTCAATATTTGTAAAGTTAATGTCACCGTGGAGCTCTCGTGGTGAATGTTCTCATCAACAAAACAGCTGCAGTTAAAATAACGCCAGGAGCCAGGCCACCCCTATCAGAAAACAATTACCAACCCCTTTAGTGCTTACCGGCCCCCCGGATTGAAGAGCTTAGCTGGAGGTCAGCATGACCGAATGGGTAAGAGCGAGGGCACTTAAACTTCCGGTGTGATGATAGCGAGGTAGCGGGTTCAGCTCCTACACCGGTCACACGGACTAAAATGTTGACTTCTCGTCCTTGGCTTGGGGACGTAAACTATAAGTACCTCAGAAGTCGTGTGGGTTAGCCTGATGGCGAGGGACACTGGTAATAATGAAAGCTAATCCACGCGCAAAAATCAGTCTATCGTAGACTACGCTAGATTTCAAAGTGATGTAGCGCAAAAGAAGCTATGATTTAGAGAATATCCGGTGTTGGGAGTGTTTATTCTAGATCTGCAACTTAAAAAGTTAGGTCCATGTCCTTACAGAACGTGGCAATCAACCCCAACATCTGTGGCTTTGTTTGTGATACTGTTGTTTAAATTCACCCACGTTATCATTAGAGATAACGTCAGATATGTCCTGCTGAAAAAAACAATGCATAATGTATTTTGATTATTGATATTTGATTATACGGTAAAAGAAATACTTGACCGATAGTGTACTGGTGAATAAGAAATCAACAACAAAAGACAGTGACAACTGACCGAGAACAAAAAGATTGTTTTTCAAATCACCACTGGTGGTTACTGTGAGGGTCCACTAATTTATCAACTTTGTTTTGTCAGTTCTTGGTAATGATAATTACATTAGTTTGATGGTATGACGGCTCATCTTGAATTATTGATGTTATTAAAATTTAAAGAGCGTTAATCAGCCCGCTGATCGGTCATAGAACAAACCTGGGCAGTTCTTACCTTGGGTGATTACGTTTCTAGAAAGGTTAAAGTTTCTGTTGTTTCCCGCCCCCATTGAAAACTGATGACATTAGTTTAACGAAAGAAACTTGTTTTTGAAGCGAGCCGCTGTCGTCATTTGAGTCACGGGTCCTAATACCCGTTGGTCACTATTTGTTTTTATTTGTATATTGCCTAGTAAGGTCTCTGCTCAGGGCCGTGAGGTAGATTTTCTCAGCATGATGCAGTCTTCGAAATGACACCCCTTAAATGTTTTATTTTCCCCTTTATAATAACCTTCGATTGTGATTGTGTTTTTAAAACTGCACAAAACGTATGAATAGTATTTTTATTTTGAAATATGAACAACTTGAAGATAATGATATCAACTACCAACTACAACAATCTACTACAGTTTTACCCTTTTAACTTTAACTTTAGCAAATTCGTTAATTAGGGATATCTAGTCAAGAGTGGCAGCCAATGTAGATTCAATATAAATTAATGACAGATTTCTACGTTTTCTTTAGCTTATTGAACTTCTTACGTAGTGTTTTATTAATTGTAATTTGGAAAAACTTCTTTCTGCACTAGCTACAGATAATGTGTGTGTGTTAATAAAATTCTCAGAGCTACAACAGAATTCGGATACAAAGTCATTCATTCATTCAGTAGCATGTCCTTTGCAGAACCTCGCTGCCATAACAACCTTCAGGAAAACCTCTCGATCATAAACAAGATGTCCCGCGTCTGATACACCCATCTGGAGATCATCCGCCACATCCTGCACCCATCTTCTCTTTGGCCTTCCTCTTCCTCTCTTCCCAGGCATATATCCTTCCAATATTGTTCTCTCCAAACTTTCGTGACGTTTCAAGTGACCAAAATATTTCAATGTTCTTTGTTTTGTCGTCTTTAAAAGCCAGGCTTCTTCCAATATTCAATTCTTTAAGTATGGATGCATTTGTTCTTTTCTATATGGATACAAAGTAATTAAGTTATTTTGGCACAAATAATTTAAACCATCCAAATGTTTCATAGAATATGGTAGCATTCGGGATACATCACGTAATTTTTCTTGAAGATCATTTGCATTTATATCTGAACTTTTTTCGACCCAAAGTATTAACTGAAGACTGGTACAATAAATTTCTAGCGTCTTTTCATCTATATCCTTGAATTTTAAGATGTCATATAAAAACTTAAAATTTTTTTCTATGGGTTTCCAGAAGCGTGAATCGCTAATTCAGAGAATTAAGTGTAATATCAAGAATATACTTGTAAAATTTTATTTTTAAATTTATTTTCCTCTGTTAAGCAGAGACTCTGCTCTCTATTTCATTCCTCTTGTATGAGTGCCAGTCAATACATGTGAACTTATTGCGCATGCTACTCAGTGTCTTCAGGGATTTCCCAACAACTGACACACCCCCCCCCCCCCCCCCCACCTTAATGCCACGCCTTAGACAGTGATTACCGTAAATCACGGCTCCTGGCGGTCCAACAAACTTAATCAGAAGAAATGCATGTGATGGTTTCCCCTTAACTTTCGCAAATGACATAAAACACTGAGATGTTATAATGATTTCACTCCTTCAGTTCCAGACGGTACTGTTACCTCATAGAGGTATGTGTGGTAGTGCGGCTTAATACGCTTATGTTTAAACATCCGGTGTGCTGACAGCGAGGTAAGGGGTTCAATCCTACATAAACACACACACATACACACATATATATATATATATATAATATATATATATATAATATATATATATATATATATATATTATATATATATATATACGGCAAAGACAACAACGACAAGACAGCAACGACCACAATGACAAGACAGCAACGACCACAACGACAAAGACAGCAACGACCACAAACAGTAAAACTATCAACTCGACATGTCGGAGCATTGTGAAACGTATTCACTGGCCCCTTGTGCCAAAGAGCCTGGTATCTACATGTGTGCACTTTATATACACTCATTCACCATTCGTCTCGTAGCTGTCTCCTACCATGGGTCTGTCATGTGCTAGGGTCATCACATTGTGTGGGCCTGAATGCACGCTACAATTGGTGGCCATCCTTCTCCTCTGTTGACCGACGACGAATTCAGGGGTCGAACTCTCGTCCGTCCGTGCTCATGAAATTATCAGCGTCACACAAGGCGCAAGTCCATTACCCTCTTTGGACAACAATCACCTTCAAATTATATTATTATATATTAAAAAAAAAAATTATTATATTTGAATGTGCAACATGAAATATATTGTGGATGTGTGTCTGTGTCGCTGGCAGTAACATATGTATGCGTCTGGGTGTGGATGCAGGTGTGTGTGTGTGTGTGTTGCATGTATTTGCACGCGCATGTGTACGAGTGTGTGTTTGTGTGTGTGTGTGCGCGTTTACATGCACTATGCCATAAATGTCATAATATAACTGTATATATGTATGTATTTGCTTTGTTCACACATGTGACACCTAACACTAACAAACGGCAAACGCTCTGTAATATACACAAACAAAAGAAACACACATTACACCTTGTAAATATACATTGATTTGTATGAAATAAACGTTAAAAAAAAAATAAAGATTACAGGCCAAATTTAAGAAATCAAAAAAAAAAAAAAAAAAAAAATCCTATTAACTGATTATTAATCTGAGCCTGTGATGGACCCTAATATAAATTCCCTCTGAGGTTGAACGGCTAAAGATAATGTAATCTAAAAAAAAAAATTTACTTTGAGTTTCTGTGGCGAAGTTGTTACACCGAATGCCTCGAGCTCCGAATCTTTCGTGTTCAATTCCGGCTACGACGTTCGGTTCACAAGTGCAACTTTCTCGGAACTCCAGGGGGGTTCTTCGCTGGGGCTTCGGAGTTCGTGCTTTTTTTCGACGCTTTCGGGGGGCAGCTCTGGGTAAAGACCGAGCCATATGGGATAAACCCCGATGTAATGAAGTCGATCCTCTGGTCTTTTAGACCCTTTAAGCCTGTATCATCTACGCCATCGCGCCTTTCTATTTGTATAAATTTACCGACGTCGTGTGCGAAACTTTCTCTCGTTTGCTCGACCAATGTAAGGCCCTGAGTGCAAGCGAAACTAAGACCCCGCTGATACGATTGGCTCAGAGCTCGCAGATCCGTCAGGGCTAAACGACACGACTTGATCTCGTTACGAAGTTTCCATAGAAGAAATCGTGATGAGATATTAATATTCTCAGGTTTGCGGGGTGTCGTCTTGGCGATGTGGTTAAGCCTCGTGTTTCAAAGGTCGTCGTTCGATTCCGTCGTTTCGTTCACAAGGGAAATTTTAAGGGAGACTCCTTTCAGGGATTCTTTCTTGTTATAAACTCCTTCGGCATTCCACTGTAGTATGTTGAGTGTCCTTGGTATTTGGTCAATAGCTCTTAACCTACTCCTCTGTGCCTTGACTGCACAGCACAGGGGAAGGTGACCACCAGTAGTCATGGGTGGACCCCCTCGAGGCAGGGGGCCCGGCACTATCACCGCCTGATGGGACTTCACGGGATTTAGCACCATAACGATTAATTTTCATCTGTGGCATCATGAAATGATAAGTTACGTTGCACTTCTTTGTCAAGCCTTGTGGCTCAGTACATCCGATTTCGACAAGCATATTTTGGGGTGCTTTCCCTAGCCTTGACTGTCCCCAGTCTACCTACAAGGCAGCAGGTTTGTGCGTCACTTCGTCTGGTCCCTCTCCCTTGACCTGTCCGACATGGGTGACCCTACCAGTAGCTGTGCTACCGTCGGCATAGCTCTTGGGGTCATTGGAACGCGGAAGCCCCTCTACCTCGTCAAGGTGGACGCACGGCAGAGGGGAGCAGGCCCTCTATTACTTACTTACTGACCTACATTGCACACAAAATAATTGTTATTTTAATGTTAGTATCTAATGTATAGTATGCATGAAAAGCGGACATTCAATATTTGTAAAGTTAATGTCACCGTGGAGCTCTCGTGGTGAATGTTCTCATCAACAAAACAGCTGCAGTTAAAAATAACGCCAGGAGCCAGGCCACCCTATCAGAAAACAATTACCAACCCCTTTAGTGCTTACCGGCCCCCCGGATGAAGAGCTTAGCTGGAGGTCAGCATGACCGAATGGGTAAGAGCGAGGGCACTTAAACTTCCGGTGTGATGATAGCGAGGTAGCGGGTTCAGCTCCTACACCGGTCACACGGACTAAAATGTTGACTTCTCGTCCTTGGCTTGGGGACGTAAACTATAAGTACCTCAGAAGTCGGTGTGGGTTAGCCTGATGGCGAGGGACACTGGTAATAATGAAAGCTAATCCACGCGCAAAAATCAGTCTATCGTAGACTACGCTAGATTTCAAAGTGATGTAGCGCAAAAGAAGCTATGATTTAGAGAATATCCGGTGTTGGGAGTGTTTATTCTAGATCTGCAACTTTAAAAAGTTAGGTCCATGTCCTTACAGAACGTGGCAATCAACCCCAACATCTGTGGCTTTGTTTGTGATACTGTTGTTTAAATTCACCCACGTTATCATTAGAGATAACGTCAGATATGTCCTGCTGAAAAAAACAATGCATAATGTATTTTGATTATTGATATTTGATTATACGGTAAAAGAAATACTTGACCGATAGTGTACTGGTGAATAAGAAATCAACAACAAAAGACAGTGACAACTGACCGAGAACAAAAAGATTGTTTTTCAAATCACCACTGGTGGTTACTGTGAGGGTCACTAATTTATCAACTTTGTTTTGTCAGTTCTTGGTAATGATAATTACATTAGTTGATGGTATGACGGCTCATCTTGAATTATTGATGTTATTAAAATTTAAAGAGCGTTAATCAGCCCGCTGATCGGTCATAGAACAAACCTGGGCAGTTCTTACCTTGGGTGATTACGTTTCTAGAAAGGTTAAAGTTCTGTTGTTTCCCGCCCCCATGAAAACTGATGACATTAGTTTAACGAAAGAAAACTTGTTTTTGAAGCGAGCCGCTGTCGTCATTTGGAGTCACGGGTCCTAATCCCCGTTTGGTCACTATTTGTTTTTATTTGTATATTGCCTAGTAAGGTCTCTGCTCAGGGCCGTGAGGTAGATTTTCTCAGCATGATGCAGTCTTCGAAATGACACCCCTTAAATGTTTTATTTTCCCCTTTATAATAACCTTCGATTGTGATTGTGTTTTTAAAACTGCACAAAACGTATGAATAGTATTTTTATTTTGAAATATGAACAACTTGAAGATAATGATATCAACTACCAACTACAACAATCTACTACAGTTTTACCCTTTTAACTTTAACTTTAGCAAATTCGTAATTAGGGATATCTAGTCAAGAGTGGCAGCCCAATGTAGATTCAATATAAATTAATGACAGATTTCTACGTTTTCTTTAGCTTATTGAACTTCTTACGTAGTGTTTTATTAATTGTAATTTGGAAAAACTTCTTTCTGCACTAGCTACAGATAATGTGTGTTGTGTTAATAAAATTCTCAGAGCTACAACAGAATTCGGATACAAAGTCATTCATTCATTCAGTAGCATGTCCTTTGCAGAACCTCGCTGCCATAACAACCTTCAGGAAAACCTCTCGATCATAAACAAGATGTCCCGCGTCTGATACACCCATCTGGAGATCATCCGCCACATCCTGCACCCATCTTCTCTTTGGCCTTCCTCTTCCTCTCTTCCCAGGCATATATCCTTCCAATATTGTTCTCTCCAAACTTTCGTGACGTTTCAAGTGACCAAAATATTTCAATGTTCTTTGTTTTGTCGTCTTTAAAAGCCAGGCTTCTTCAATATTCAATTCTTTAAGTATGGAGCATTTGTTCTTTTCTATATGGATACAAAGTAATTAAGTTATTTTGGCACAAATAATTTAAACCATCCAAATGTTTCATAGAATATGGTAGCATTCGGGATACATCACGTAATTTTTCTTGAAGATCATTTGCATTTATATCTGAACTTTTTTCGACCCAAAGTATTAACTGAAGACTGGTACAATAAATTTCTAGCGTCTTTTCATCTATATCCTTGAATTTTAAGATGTCATATAAAAACTTAAAATTTTTTCTATGGGTTTCCAGAAGCGTGAATCGCTAATTCAGAGAATTAAGTGTAATATCAAGAATATACTTGTAAAATTTTATTTTTAAATTTATTTTCCTCTGTTAAGCAGAGACTCTGCTCTCTATTTCATTCCTCTTGTATGAGTGCCAGTCAATACATGTGAACTTATTGCGCATGCTAACTCAGTGTCTTCAGGGATTTCCCAACAACTGACACACCCCCCCCCCCCCCCCCACCTTAATGCCAACGCCTTAGACAGTGATTTACCGTAAATCACGGCTCCTGGCGGTCCAACAAACTTAATCAGAAGAAATGCATGTGATGGTTTCCCCTTAACTTTCGCAAATGAACATAAAACACTGAGATGTTATAATGATTTCACTCCTTCAGTTCCAGACGGTACTGTTACCTCATAGAGGTATGTGTGGTAGTGCGGCTTAATACGCTTATGTTTAAACATCCGGTGTGCTGACAGCGAGGTAAGGGGTTCAATCCCTACATAAACACACACACATACACACATATATATATATATATATATATATATATATATATATATATATATATATATATATATATATATATATATATATATACGGCAAAGACAACAACGACAAAGACAGCAACGACCACAATGACAAAGACAGCAACGACCACAACGACAAAGACAGCAACGACCACAAACAGTAAAACTATCAACTCGACATGTCGGAGCATTGTGAAACGTATTCACTGGCCCCTTGTGCCAAAGAGCCTGGTATCTACATGTGTGCACTTTATATACACTCATTCACCATTCGTCTCGTAGCTGTCTCCTACCATGGGTCTGTCATGTGCTAGGGTCATCACATTGTGTGGGCCTGAATGCACGCTACAATTGGTGGCCATCCTTCTCCTCTGTTGACCGACGACGAATTCAGGGGTCGAACTCTCGTCCGTCCGTGCTCATGAAATTATCAGCGTCACACAAGGCGCAAGTCCATTACCCTCTTTGGACAACAATCACCTTCAAATTAATATTATTATATATTAAAAAAAAAAAAAATTATTATATTTGAATGTGCAACATGAAATATATTGTGGATGTGTGTCTGTGTCGCTGGCAGTAACATATGTATGCGTCTGGGTGTGGATGCAGGTGTGTGTGTGTGTGTGTTGCATGTATTTGCACGCGCATGTGTACGAGTGTGTGTTTGTGTGTGTGTGTGCGCGTTTACATGCACTATGCCATAAATGTCATAATATAACTGTATATATGTATGTATTTGCTTTGTTCACACATGTGACACCTAACACTAACAAACGGCAACGCTCTGTAATATACACAAACAAAAGAAACACACATTACACCTTGTAAATATACATTGATTTGTATGAAATAAACGTTTAAAAAAAAATAAAAGATTACAGGCCAAATTTAAGAAATCAAAAAAAAAAAAAAAAAAAATATCCTATTAACTGATTATTAATCTGAGCCTGTGATGGACCCTAATATAACTTCCCTCTGAGGTTGAACGGGCTAAAGATAATGTAATCTAAAAAAAAAAATTTACTTTGAGTTTCTGTGGCGAAGTTGTTACACCGAATGCCTCGAGCTCCGAATCTTTCGTGTTCAATTCCGGGCTACGACGTTCGGTTCACAAGTGCAACTTTCTCGGAACTCCAGGGGGGTTCTTCGCTGGGGCTTCGGAGTTCGTGCTTTTTTCGACGCTTTCGGGGGGCAGCTCTGGGTAAAGAGACCGAGCCATATGGGATAAACCCCGATGTAATGAAGTCGATCCTCTGGTCTTTTAGACCCTTTAAAGCCTGTATCATCTACGCCATCGCGCCTTTCTATTTGTATAAATTTACCGACGTCGTGTGCGAAACTTTCTCTCGTTTGCTCGACCAATGTAAGGCCCTGAGTGCAAGCGAAACTAAGACCCCGCTGATACGATTGGCTCAGAGCTCGCAGATCCGTCAGGGCTAAACGACACGACTTGATCTCGTTACGAAGTTTCCATAGAAGAAATCGTGATGAGATATTAATATTCTCAGGTTTGCGGGGGTGTCGTCTTGGCGATGTGGTTAAGCCTCGTGTTTCAAAGGTCGTCGGTTCGATTCCGTCGTTTCGTTCACAAGGGAAATTTTAAGGGAGACTCCTGGGTGGACGATGCTGGAGCGATATGGTTCGTGCTTTGTTCGACGCTTTTTGCAGGCCGTTCTGCGGAAAGAGACCGATTCGTCTGGGATAAAGCTTGGTGCAATGAAGTCGATCCTCATGCCTTTTATTTTTAAGGTGTGCGACTTTCTGCTTCATGGATTGACACTAGTCCTGTCGAACAGCTGCACGTTGTTATTGTGAGAATGTGTGACTATCTGCTTCATGGATTGGCACTAGTCCTGCCGAACAGCTCCACGTTGTTATTGTGAGAATGTGTGACTATCTGCTTCATGGATTGGCACTAGTCCTGCCGAACAGCTCCACGTTGTTATTGTGAGAATGTGTGACTATCTGCTTCATGGATTGACACTAGTCCTGCCGAACAGCTCCACGTTGTTATTGTGAGAATGTGTGACTATCTGCTTCATGGATTGGCACTAGTCCTGCCGAACAGCTCCACGTTGTTATTGTGAGAATGTGTGACTATCTGCTTCATGGATTGGCACTAGTCCTGCCGAACAGCTGCACGTTGTTATTGTGAGAATGTGTGACTATCTGCTTCATGGATTGACACTAGTCCTGCCGAACAGCTGCACGTTGTTATTGTGAGAATGTGTGACTATCTGCTTCATGGATTGACACTAGTCCTGCCGAA
>JACEFZ010019143.1:30000-43478 GCA_014155875.1 Cepaea nemoralis
CATCCGGCATGCTCTCCACGTCCGCCTTTGAGTGCCGATTGGTCTGTGAAGTAAAAGCATCCGGCATGTTCTCCACATCCGCCATTGAGTGCCTACTAGTCTATGAAGTCAAAGCATCCGGCATGCTCTCCACATCCGCCATTGAGTGCCGACTGGTCTGTGAAAGCTATGGGCTAGAATCAGCAAAAACATAGGAGTTTAAAATGAAAGAGGATAGGCTTCATTGCACCAGGTTTTATCCCATATGGCTCCGTCCATTTCCACAGGGCGGCCTGCCGAAAGCGTCACACAACGCATGAACACCGTAGCTCCGACGACAACCTCCAGGAGTCTCCGCGAAAATTGTACTCGGGAACAGAATGTCGCAGTCTGGAATCGAACACGCAACCTTCAGGGAGCGAGGTAGGCGGCGTAATCACTTCGTCACGGAGACTCTCGAGTAGCATCATATACCCGGTGCATCTGAAGGCGTGGATAAGGTACCTTTTCTACCGGGTGTTTGTAAAGTCTCACTACACTTTGTATGTAGAACAAATTTGAAAAAATGCTTTCTTCCGTTGATAATACCAATCTGTTTGGAGTATAAAGAATTACTCCAGCAGACGACAGCCATTCGCTGCATATTGCTTCACGATAGATTGTGGAGCACATTCTTTGATGATATCTTTTTCTTCATTTTTTTTCAAATTTATTCTACATACAAAGTGTATTGAGACTTTACAAACACCCGTTAGGAATAAATCGGTAAGAAGGGGATTTCCTGAAAACTTCCACTGAGGCTGCTATTGTATGCCAGTAAATACCTATCAATTGATTGTGGTTGTTTCGGGATTTGAAATTTAAATATTGAGCACAACCCACTACTGGCAACGCCGATCGCATTCTGGTATGAACCTAAGGCCTATCCACGTCAATATGGAAGCACTATCTATACTCGAGTTTCGCCCTCATTTGAGCTCGTCAGTAGTGCATATCCCTGACCGGATCCGGAAACAGTCCTGGATCACGCGTGTGAAGCGGGTGTGTAACCACGCAGCACACACTGGACACACCAAATTATCACAACAGAACATCACAACACTACCCATCGTAGGCTATGCTCAAGATTGCCCAATCGCCAATCTCTTATTCTTTTTATGATTTCTGCTTAACTTCTACCATCATCTTATTATATGTCCAAGATATGAGAAAAGTGTTATTTGTTCTCGTATCTCCCCATTTACTGTGACCGCCTTGTGTCGGCTTTTATAAAACGGTATGAGTGTCGGCCGTTCAGAAAGCAGTGGCAAAACTTGCAAGAAATGACAAACAGCCAAAATATGATGGGGTTGACTGCGACGTCCAGTAAAGGATGTTTTATGCTGCATATTCCTTACAGGACGTTGCAGCCAACCCCAGCATTTTTCAGCTGCTATTGATGTACTAGGCAAGATTACGCTCAGTAGTTTGCCATTGCTTTCTGAGTGACCGGCTCACATACCCCCGTAAGTTACCAGCGCGGCGCGAACCGCTGCCGATTCTCGCACAGCTACGTTACTCACGAGAATATACGGGATTACGGAGAAAGACGTTAACACCTAGGCCAGGGAGACCGACCCATTAAAGGATATACAACTAATAAGTAATAATTAATGTGATGTTCATTGATGACTACAATTGTCTAATCTTGTTTTTTATCATGATCCCCAGCAAACAAAACAAAACCACACTGCCACACATGTGTAAACCCATAGGATCATTTTGTCAATAAATGCAAATAATGACATAACGTATAAATTAGATGCAAACAAGATTTTCTCGACCAATTTAACCTATTGATTCAGTTCTATGAATCCGTCTTTTCTCCGTGTGTACAATTCATGTGATGTCTATCGAAACGTGATTGATTGACTATCGATACGTACAACGGGAATTTTTCACATAAATTATGCCGATAGTTGTTCTAAGTACGGAAACTGAGCGGCGCGTATTTCATTCATTCATTCATTCGTTCATTCATTCAGTCATTCATTCAGTAGCATGTCCTTTGCAGAACTTCGCTCCCATAACAACCCTCCGGAAAACTTCTCGATCACAAGCAAGATGTCCCGCGTCCGATACACCCATCTGGAGATCAGCCGCCACATCCTGCACCCATCTTCTATTTGGCCTTCCTCTTCCTCTCTTCCCAGGCATATACCCCTCCATTATTGTTCTCTCCACACTTTCATTACGTTTCAAGTGACCAAAATATATCATAGGCCTTTGTGGTATCGTCTTTAATAGCTAACCCTCTTCAGCTCTCGAAGAATAGGTGTATTTGTTCTTTTTTTTACCCAAGATATTCTTAGAACCCGTCTATAACATTTATATTCGAACGCATATTCAGCTTGTTTAGTAAGTGGCCAGGCACGTATTTAGCGTTATTTATTATCTATCGGTTTAATTATCAGCGCTGTGGTTTAGGGGTTAATTAAACGCTATTTAAGGTTTATGTCGATGGTTTGAGTCGTCGGCCGCTCAGAAAGCAATGGTAAACTACTCAATGTGAAATTGCCTAGTAACTCGCAAACAGCCTATAAATGCTGGAGTTGACGGCAATGCGCTGTAACATGACATTCAACTAGCTTGTTTATTATCCATTGGCTTAATGTCCACCACTAGATTTATTACATTTGTCTTTTCCTAAAGCGCTACTGTTCTGTAATAAATTAATAGTGTCACGCAATGCTCTGTGTTTGACATGGTTATAATGGGATTACAGGTCAGCATGGCCGAGCGGTCTAAGACCCTCGCGATTAAACTTCCTGTGTATTCATGGCGGGGTATTGGACCAATCAGCTGCATTTTCTTTTTAGTCGCTGGCTTTGAACTCAAGCGTAGTTCATACACTGCTACTACTTCTAGTGCGCTAGACTGATCTATTCGACCACGCTGACCTCATGAGCAGAAGTAAATAGAATAAGCCGCAAATTCTAACGATAGCAGCGTTGAGTTATTCGGGAGAAACTGAGTTGAATTAAACGTTGACTTGTCGTTCAGAAAGCAGACTAAAATGTTTGCATATCCTTTACAGGACATCGCTGTCAACATCAGCATCATTCAGCTGATTGTTGATTTCTTGGCAAGATTACACTCAGTAGTTTGCCATTGCATTCTGAGCGGCCGGCTCACATACCCCGTAAGTTACCGACGCGATTCTAACCACTGCTGATTCTCACCGTCGTCACGTTGCTTACGAGAGTATACGAGACTACGGAGAAAAGTCGCTAACCTCTAGGCCAGGAAGCCGGCAGAAAGCAGCCTACTGAACGTAAAATTGTCTAGAAACATCAACCTGCGGTTGATGGCAACGTTCTGCGATGGGCATGCAACATAAGTAGCTTACATACTGTTGAAGTGTATTCTTACACATGTGAATAGGTACAACTACCTGGAAACTGTCGTAACATCTGATGGGAGATGCCTTGCAGAGATGGAAAACACTAACCAATAAAAAGATGTCAATTGCAACGAGAAAAAGAGTGTTGACGGCTACATAAAACCTGCACTTTTGTATGGATGTAAAGCGTGGACAATGAGCAGTCCAGATGAAAAACATCTGATGGCTGTAGAAATGTGGTTTCTGAGGAAAATGCAAGAATACTATGGACAGACAGAAAAACCAATGACCAAGACCTAAAAGAAACACATACAAATCCTACACTGATTTGAGAAATTAGACGTAGACAGTTAAATTGTTTTGGTCATGTTATGACAAGAAATAAATTGGAGAACTTTATGACAACTGGCAAGATCGAGGGGAAAAGAACAAGGGGAAGACAGAGAAGTAAATACCTGGATGGCTTGGCCACGTGGTAAGATCAAGACAAGTCAATGAGCTGATCCACGACTCTGGTGATCGAATGAGATGGCGAATCATGACCGCCCACGCTTATCGGCATGGCACAAGATGAATGAATGACTGCTGAAGTTGTCTTACCTTGAATCTACTTTTATAACTTGTGAAGCTACCCTCCGTATTACGTTGACAAATGTGTTCTTGGTCTCGTGTTGTCTCCAAGTGACCTCTAAAATATTCCAGCCTTCAGTGTCAGTTTCTAGACAGTGGTTTGCAGTTATGTCCGAAAATGTCAGTGACTGTCTATCATTTAAACTTTTTTACAACTACGCAAAATATATTTAAGACCGGTCGCCCAAAGTTAGGGACGCCCGCTCACTCACACACTGGTTGTTGTCCGCACAGAGTTGCCGTATTTCTCTTCCAATCCGATCTCCCAATCGTATCGCGATCTCGCGAGATGCAAACTGATCAACTCTAATCGCTGACAAAGCAGTGCCGCGCAATGTTTCAAAACTAACAGGTTGTAAGAATGTGCGTGGGCTGGAGCATATATCTCTCGGTTTTATAACAATTTTGTTAGGGTGGGTGATAACTCAAATGAGATATTAATTTGATTATTATAGTTGTTCAGTTATAGCTTCAGATTTAAACAAAATATAAGCAAGAGCTTTAAATAAATAAGGAGAACCGTTTTCAAGGCCCGGACCAAAATTATAACTACTGAAAACAATTCCGCCGCGGAGCATGCTATGCGCGACAAGAGGCTTCTGATCGTCAGATGTTTCCCCCTTCCAAGAATATTTCCACCATTTATCTTCTTGACTCTCTATGGGGGTGGGCGTGCCCGGGTCATGACTCCAGGTGTTTTTCTCCTACAATGTTTAAAAATTCTCTTAAAAGTCGACAGGGTCATCGAGAACAGATCACAATCTGGTAGCGCAGCGGGTGCCTCGCGTTAAAAGTACCACGCAGAGATACGCATTATATGCAGCCGGGGAAAAAAGGCAGAGGCGAGGAAGGCCGCTGCGACTGCTGAACCTACTTCTACACACAGCAGTCCAACTTCTACACAACTAAAGCCAGCAGCAGCCGTGAAGTTTTCAACAGCACCAAGGTGATTGAGGCCAGTTTACCAAAGACCCCCCACACAAGAGGAAACAACAGCAACTGAGGACTTCACTGGCAAAATACTGCTAAAATGTCTGGACATCAGAGATTGGCGTTGGAGAGACCAAACTGTCAGCGCTACCAACAGACAAGATACTGACTCTGGTGGAAAACGAGCTGGGAAGAAACAGCATCTGCCAGCTGCGCAAGACACCTGATGGAGTAGTGGTCTCCATCAACAAAACCCAAAGACCACAGCACACAGAGAGTGCTGCGGTGCTCTAAGTGCCAGAAATGTTGGCGCACCCGTGCCACCTGCAAGAGTGAGGTGGAGGTATATAAATGATACTGCTCTGGACCCCATCCATACAGTCAATGCCAGCAAGCAAAGACCGACAAGGACTTTAGGAGGCTTAACCCTAACAGAAAGTGCGCCAACTGCCTCAGCAACCATGGCGCCAGGTACCTCGGCTGCCCCTGCCACCAAGACAGCAAGGAAGCTATGAATATCGCCATCAAATCTAACTTACCCTATAAAGAGGCTAGGAGGCAGTACGAGGCTACCAATCGACTCACAAAACGCAACTGGAAGGCCAACTGAAGGACCTGAGATCAAAGTTCAACAGCATGGAAAAAGAAAAAGACAACACGCAAGAAACACAGACAACAGCCGTTCAGTACTTCCTAGACGAACTGGAGCAAATTCAGCAGATTGAGCAGGATGTAGCTCGAATGGCTGCTATAAAAGCCGAGACAGAAGAAATTATATCACAAAGATTCAAGAAGAAAGAGAAAAGACAGAAGAAACTCTTAAACAGATCCAAGAAGAAAGAGAACAAATAGCACTGCTCAAGTCACAGAAAGAAACACCCGAACCATAAAATGCAAAGACCAAGACAGAAGAAGAAGCTACAGAGGAAGAAATAGAAACTTGATGAAGGCTACCAGACCAAGACCGAGTCTGTATGGAGGTCATGAGGCAGTTTCACTCCCCACTGAGACTGAACCATCGAGCCGGCCACTGCATAAGATACCAAAGAAGACCGAGAAGACACCAAAATACAAGACATAGCTAGAGGAAGGATGACGACTGGTAAAGCTCCCTGAAAGAAACAACACCATATGACGGGGCGGGTACACAATCACACCAGGCTTAATAAGTGTGCGACTCTGTCCAGACATGTAAAACCACAAGGATGAAACGAACACAATTACAGAAACTCAAACATCTTCAAGGAAGCAGATATAAGCTAACTACATGTACGAAAGAAGAATGAGAACGAACGACGAACGAACGAACGAGATAGAACATAAGGACCCCAAATACAACCAATTCGGTACAGCCGATAGTTGAACGGGGTCATTCGTCTCTTGAGCAAGCTACAAGATAGGGTCGACTTCGTTGCACCGGGTTTTTATCCCATATGGATCAGTCTCTTTCAGCAGCGAACTGCCGAAAGCGTCGCACAAAGCACGAACTCCGTAGCTCCAGCGACGACACCCAGGAGTCTCCGAAAAAATACACTCGTGAACCGAAGTATGCTGCCCGGAATCGAACCCACAACCTTCAGAGCCCGAGTCAGACGGTTTGACCTCTTCGCCAAGGAGACTCCCTCTCCTGCAGTGCATTCGAATTATGTTTCAAGACGTTCGTTCTTGCACTATAATTGCGTTGTCTTGCGTTCTTCCGTGTTTGACCCATACCTGTGAATAATGTCTGCTCCCAAGCTCGGAGGAGGAGAGCCTCGTGCAACCAGCGCTTTGTGTCCTCATACAAACCCAAGCATCTGTGGTCGTAGTAAGCCAGATTCTTCCGCGACTATTGACTCTGTCGCCTCCACGCAGGAGATTCGCTGTGCCCGGTGTTCGTCTTCGTTGCCATGTTCCTTTCTTCGTACCCCGTTCATGACTCATGGAGCGCACTCTGGGAAGCCGGCTCTTCCTCTAGCCACCTTGGCTGGGGATTGGATTCCTCGAACCCTCTCCTGGTCTCTGCTGCGAGTGCGGTACTCGCAAGACGACTACCACCACTGAATGGAGGTTGGACTTCGGCCGACATTTACCTGACTTTGGCGATTGCCACCGTGTGGTGTTTCGCCCACAACGAACGATCCCGTTCTCTGATGCACTCGCCCTCGCTCTGAGGGGTGGCTACAGAGTTGACACGAGACAAGTTCTAGATCTTGGTTGAGGGAGTGGTTGGTTTGGATTTTACTTACACTGCAGTTACAGGTAGAAATACTAACCATACTACTGCAGGAACTTGTCCTACTCAAGGTTCCGATTGTTCCATAGCCTCACGAGCCTTTTCAGCTGTTTCACCAAATTGTTTTTGTGCCCGCGATCTTGTCTGTCCTTTGATGCCCAACTGCTAAAGCATGTCATACACGGAATGGGAGATTGCGCCTACCTCTGTTACGAATAGCCAGACACTGTACCCTTCCTGTCTCAGACTTGCCACCATATCACTGTACGTGTGCTGCTCCTCGACTCTCAATTCGTATGGAGCGGTCAGCTAATCAGCGCAAGCTGTTGAGCCCACAAAGAGTAAAGTACATTGCCAGGTCGCAGTCGAAACTGTTGGATCACTGCCGTGTAAGCACCACGACCCTTCAGGTCAACAGTCCAAGTTCCAGTCATCCGCGACATCGACGATGCACGGTAAGTCAGCAGCAGTCTGCCTGGTCTGTATGTTGCTGTCCAGCTCTTACTACGTAAATCCTCAACGGCCCGGCTTCGGTCCCTCGCCTACACCTCAAAGTGTCAAATGAACTACCATAGAAATCCTACCATTATTTACATGTATAACCCAAAACAAAACAAAAAATCATGTTTGAGTACCGTAACGAATAATTTTTTTCGCATATCCTTTTTACATGACATTGCAGTCAACACCAGCATTTGTCAGCTGATGTTGATGTCTTGGCAAGTTTTACGTTCAGTAGTTTGTCATTGCTTTCTGAACGACCGGCTCATATACCTCCGTAAGTAACCAGCGCGACGCGATCTGCTGCCAAATCTGGCGCAGCTGTGTTTTGTACGAGGGTATACGGGAATACAAACAACGTCCTTAACACCTTCGCCAGGGAAACCGGCAAAGAATAATTACATAAATAAAACACTACTTTTGTTTCAGTAAATAAAACACTACTTTTGTTTCAAACTTTCAAGTTTATTGCAAATGAAATAATGTTGAAGCGATGTAAAGAGTCATTATCATCATCATCATCCACTTTTTCCGTCAAGCGTTGTGGGGAGGAATAGTTGACTCTCCAGCGCTCGATGGATAGCACTGGATAGTGGTGTAAAGAGTAAGACACCATATATCCAAGTTGTTATGCAAGGAATATCGGTATTTTAAAAAGGTGTATAGTTTTGCTAGTTTTGTTAAGAAGGGGAGGGGCGGAGGCAGGAGAGCAGATCGGTAACTAGTCTGGTAGGGGTATCTGAGCAATCTCAGTGGATGTACCAACAAAGCATGAGGGGGGCGCAAGCATGATAGGGGTACCAACAAAACATGAGGGGGCGCAAGCATGATGGAGTACAAAGTTGTTACATCCACTGAGATTGCTCAGATACCCCTACCAGACTAGTTAGCCGTCCTGCCCTCCTGCCTCCGCCCCCCCCCTTTCTTTCAATGTGCTCACTGAACCGTAACACCTATCACCGGGTATAAAAAGAATACATAGGAGATTTTCTGAGTTGCTTACAGATCGGAACTGTGAGGTGAGCATGAACATTTTTTTTAGTTCTCATTTTCTCTTCATTGCTTTCATTTTTTGTTCATCATTTTGTTCTTCTCGTCCTGTCGTCACCTTCTGATGTAGTCACAGGAGATCTCCTTGACTGTATGTTGTGTTTGTGAATGTGTTTGTTTGCTGATGAAGGCTAATCTCCGCAACGTCCTGTATGTGTCTTAATTCTGTTATGTAAAGCTGCACTACTTTGTGTCATTTTACATTGTTTACACTTTCACAGCTTTACCGCAGTTCAACCAAATTTTATCCAAATGCTCCAAGATGTTTTGATATGCCCGCTCTATTGTGTCCTAGTCTTGCATTGAAGTCTCCCATAACTATGATGTTGTTATGCTTATCTATTTTATTTAGCACGTCATGGATGTCTTCGTAGAATTCCTCGCATTCTTGCTCATTATTGTTTGTATTACATGGTGCGTATATTTGTACATATGTTGTAATTGTTTGTTCTTTTCTTCTCACTGTTATGATTCTTTCTGATATATATTTTATTTCTAGTATTCCTCTTGCTAGCCGTGGTTCAATGACTATTCCCACTCCGTGTCTTGCCCTTTCTTGCTTTTCCACTTCAGAGTGGACAAACGTGTAACTGTGGTGGATCTCTTTGCATCCTTCCCCCCTTTATTCTGGTGTCTGCTATTCCCATCAGTCCAATTTTCATCTCTTTCATTGTTTCTATAAGTTCTTCTTCTTTACTATTGAAACCACAGACGTTCATTGTGCCTATTTTTTTAATCGCTGATCTATCTCGTAGTCCATTAACATTGCCGGGTCTATATCTATTAGGGTCAGACTATCATTGTTGTTGTTGTTGTTGTTGTTGTTGTTGTTGTTGTTGGTGTTGTTGTTGTTGTTGTTGTTGATGATGTACTTGATGCTATTTTTCTTACTTGTGGTTATGGTTTTCTTCTTCTTCTTGTTCTTTTTCTTCTTCTTCCTCTTCTTCTTCACATCTGTTGCTGTTATTACAGTTGTTGTGATCGCCGCTTCTTCTTCTGTTTCGCTAGTCTACACAAGCAAGTACAGCTCAATTTACATCTATCTTTCCTATGATCGATTACCTTAGTCTAGTTCTTAATATTCAGATCCCACACATCTAATTCTAGACTGTTCCTCCATTTCCTTCTTAAACATATACTTGACCTTGTTCTGTGTATGTTTTCTCCATTTGTTTTATGTGCCTTTTATTCGTGATCTATTCGACCGATCAGTCTTATTCTGCTGATGTATGTCTTTATTAACGTACGCGCATGTTTAATGACATGAGAGGCAATAGGCAAACATGGTGATGACCGGAAAGATCAGCAGTCAGTAGAGCCAAGGGCAGACCAATAGGAAGCATGCTGGAATGGACAGCGCCCAGGGCATGGAGGCACATTATCACTAGAACTGATCCAGAACATCATGAACCAACAGATGTGGAGATGCATGAAAGCCTACGCCAGTTGTCAGCGCTCTTGGTGATGATTTTTATATTTTTTAGATATTATTAGTTCTGTCCCGTCAAAAAATACTTTCATTTATAACTGTCCTAACGTCTCCTAACGTTTTAAATGGCTGGCTCATTGTAATAATTGAAGATCGTCAGAACGGTACCCTTCTTCGTCCTCTTATAGTCCATGCCGTGTGACTTTGGTTATGGCGTATGTCTGTCCCCAAGCCTTCTGTGGCGTGATAACAGTGTTAGATAACACAACACAGACTGTAGTTGGCAGAGAAATCTGTATATTTTATTGATAGCTCACAAATGGCCTTGACCTGACAGTCTATACCAGAAGTGAACATCACACAGTCTCAGTAGCGTCGCTCTTCCTCCTTGTAGCAACATCAGATTCCAAGTTCATCGATCAGCCGTCCAAAAACGGTCTCAGACGGAGGTGGACTGCACACACTGTTCATCATTTATAAGACTGTTTCCACGCGTCTTCAGCCGCCTATGCCAGGCAAACGGGTATACGTACTCCATTCGGGGCGCAGTAAATGAGAGGTTACTTCTAGCGTAAGCAGAACAGGTTCGTCTCCGGCGTTCACTGTTTGGATTTTTACAAATTTTAAAACAATGGGGGGGGGGGGGGGGGGGGGGTGGGGGCAAGACACTTTCCATCATTACATGTATATTTATTTCTCGTGCTATTTCAATGGGTATCCGGTACAATGGCGACGTTGTGACGCATCTATTCTTCCGGATGACGCTGTTTTAGTGTTTTTCCTGTGGATTATGTGGTGTTATTTCGTTTTCGTTTTTCAGTCAGATCGGTAACACTGATAGCCTCTGATTGTTAAGGCTGAAATCTAATTTCTGAAGAAAATGCTAAGAATACCATGGACGAACAGAAACACGAATAACACAAGGGTTAAAATCATAAATTGATTCGTGAAGTTAGATGTAGACAGTCAAGTTTTGTGGACATGGTAGGAGAATAAATAGGAGAGCTTGTAAGCTCTCTGACAACTGTCAAACTTGAAAGACAACTAGCAAGGGGAACGAACATACAGAGATAAATACCTGGATAGCTTGACCACATGATGTAATCAGGACAACAACACAGATCTGACCCTAGACCGTCATGATGGTGTAAAATGGTAAACCATGAGTGCCGACGCTTATCGTTAATGGCACATAATGATAGTGATGGTCAATTGCCGTTAGCCTTGACTCACTGATATGACAAGCTTGACTTGCTATATCGCATATACTCGTGCGCAATTTAAATACGCCTTCTTCAAAAAAAGGAAACATCTCCTTGTGTACTGTTTGTGAATCGCTATGTTTTTAAGTTCTCCACACCCCCGTCTTCTCGCTATCTCCCCCCCCCCCCCCTCCTACCACCCCAGTCTTCTCTCTACCTTCTTCCTACTCCCACCCCTTGCATTCTCTCTACCTTATTCCCCCCCCCCTCTTCTTTCTACATTCTTCCCCCTCCCCCCCGCTTCTCTCTACCTTCTCCCTGCCTCCACACTCCCGATTTTGCTCTACTTTCTTCCTCCTCCCACCCTTTGCCTTCTCTCTACCTTCTTCCTTCTCCCACCCCTTGTCTTCTCTCTTCCTTCTACATTCTCCCACCCCTTGTCTTATCTCTACCTTCTTCCTCTTCCCACCCCTTGTCTTCTCTCCACCTTCTTCCTCTTCACACCCGTTGTCTTCTCTCTACCTTCTTCCTCTTCCCACCCCTTGTTTTCTCTCTACTTCTACCTCCTCCCACCCCTTATCTTCTCTCTACCTTCTTCCTCTTCCCACCCCTTGTCTTCTCTCTACTTCTACCTCCTCCCACCCTTTGTCTTCTCTCCACCTTCTTCCTCCTCACACCCCTTGTCTTCTCTCTACCTTCTTCCTCTTTCCACCTCTTGTCATCTATCTACCTTTCCCCGCCCCGTCTTCTGTCTACCTTCTCCTGCAGACTATGTGAAAAGCTTGGGTTCATCACATGCTTTTAGGCCTAGGGCCGGGGGGGCGGAGAGGGGGGGGGGCAACCTTTCCCCTCGCTTAGGGAACTCCTAGTGCAGGTATAGAACTCAGCTCTTATCGCAGCCAATAATAATTGCTGTTCATGCAGCACGTCCCGAGCAGAACGTCGCCCTCATCACAGCCATCGGGAAAGACTGTCGATCTTGTGTTAGTTCCCATGCCTCATGCTTGCTTGAATGCCCCGTGTCCAACTTCGTGTTGGCCGACCCCTTCTTGTTTTTGTCTTCTTCTCCCAGCAGCCATGCATTCCATTTGTATTATTTCTAAGCCACTTGTTTTACATAACTATTTTGTTTTCATTTTTTTCTGCTTGCTCGCTTTGAACTCAAGCATAGTCCATATACCATACTTCTTGTAGTTTTGTTTTTTAGTTGCATATCCCTTACAGGACGTTGCAGTCAACACCAGTATTTTTCAGCTGTTGTTGATGTTCTTGGCAAGATTACGCTCAGTAGTTTTCCATGCTTTCTGAGCGACCGGCTCACATGCCCCATAAGTAACCAACACGACGCGATCCGCTGCCGAATCTCCCGCAGCTGTGTTTTTCATGTAGATATACCGGGTTACGGAGAAAGTCGTTAACACCTTCGCCAGGGAGACCGGCTTACTTCTATTAGTGGTGGGCTGAATTTTGCGTGTTGATTAGCTATCCCTACTAACAGTACCCCTCGCCTTCAGGCGAACTCACTCTGACTACAGAAGTACTTGTAATTTACGTCCCCACGACAACATTTTAGTCTAACTTATCGGTGCAGAGGTTGAACCCCTTACCTCGGCATCAGCAAGCCGGATGTTTAAGAACATGCTTTCTTATCTATTCGGCCATGCTGACCTCATTTGTTTCCTGTTTCGAGACAGGATGTTGATTATGAAGCAGTTGTCTTGGATGTTCATATCTGGCAGAATTGCAGTATTTTCCTGTTCTTGTTTCACCGATATTCTCAGAATATTTCTGTAATATGTAAGCTCACAAGAAACTAATTCCCTTCTTTAGATATCGAAAACATGGTCCATGACTCACACCCACACGTTGCCACGGGAAAGATGCATGATCTCACAAGTGCCTTTTTAAACTGTAAATTGTTTTGCTAGTATTGCGCCGTGGGCACCGGTTATTGATCTGTATGAATCTTTCATTGTCACGGGAGTCAGTTCCTCTCTACAAGTAAACAGACGTCATGTTTTACACATACATTACTAACGAAGACAATCGTAGCTTGTACAGGCTGACTTCACTAGGTCTGTATCATCATCATCATGTGCCATGCTGATAAGCGTCGACGGTTATGTTTCGCCGTCTCGAACGATCACCAGAGTTGGGTCG
>JACEFZ010019144.1:0-29325 GCA_014155875.1 Cepaea nemoralis
CCTGAAGGGGAAGAGGTATAGTTGTAAATATATAGGAAACTATACCAAATTGTTCCTCACATCGTCACACTTCTGTGGGCGAGAGAGGAGAGGCACACTGGCCATGAACCCGAGTCTTTGCCCACACAGAAAATAGAACACTAACAAACATACATAAACTGCAACATTAGCATAAACACATGCAGATAATTCAACATTAAGGATAACATATACAGATAATTCAACATTAACATAAAATAATGCATATACTACACAGATAAAACACACAATAGTAAGAAAAACCACAAATAAAACACGCACAATCGTAACATAAACGCACAAAGGTAACATTTGCACAGCTAAAACAACAACGGTAATATACAGGCATACAACTAAAACATACACAAATAACATAAACACAGATAAACACACTCAAAGGTAACATAAAGACACACAGATAAAACACATAAGACATTTCATTAACATAAACATAGATAACCACACGCAAGTTACATAAACACAGAGAAACACACAAAAGTAACGCAACCACAGATAAAACACACAAAGGTAACGTAAACACTAACAATACTCACAAAAGTAACGTAAACACAGATAATAATCACAAAAGTAACGTAACACGGATAATACTCACAAAAGTAACGTAAACAGAAAAAACACACAAAAGTAAAGTAAACACAGATAATACTCACAAAAGTAACATAAAGACACACTAATAAAAGACAAAAGCTTAACATACATACAGATAATACTCACAAAAGTAGATACACACAGATAAAATACAAAAATAACATAAAGGCACACAGATATAGCACTCAATAATTACATAAAGACACACCGAATAAAACACACAAAAGGAACGTAAACACAGATAAAACACACAAAAGTAAGGTAAACACAGATAATACTCACAAAAGTAATGTAAGGAATGCGAAGACCTGTCGCCAGCAGGCCAGCAGATTTGCAGTAGACATCGGGACCAATGAAGGCGGACACATTCTGTCCACAGGACAAGAGGGACATTTCTTTGATGGCTTCTGTTTCCGTGTTATCAGTGTCTCGGAAAGTCCAGTGAAATGTGACCGGAATTCCGCCTTCGGCCGCCTTGCGGTTCAGCTTATCCACGGCCACGAAGAAGGCCCCTGCATACAGCTTGCCTCGGCTAGTGCCTCTGACGCTGGTCAGGAATGCCAGGTTGACGTCTAGAGGATCCATGTCGCTTGGAGAGACTGTTTTATTGCTGGGGCAGTTGATGTGGTAGTTCTTGTCGGAACACGACGGTCCTAGGGCGTCCGAGAGTACCAGAAATAACTGCAGACATGTGCATACAGACAGGGAGGCGTGCCTTGAAAACCCTAGAACTATGTAGAATAATGTGTGCCTTCTCTCCATCATCATCACTCATATGGGAGTGTCAGGTTGATAGTTTCTCTATAGCACTGTCAGTCTGATGCTTTCATTATAATTTTCTTCTTCATTGTATTCCAGCAATATCCTTGTAATTCGAATTTTCCCTGGAAATTTCTTCAAAACGAAGGATCTGTTTTTAAAATGTAAAATTGGAGAATGGAGTATTGTAAATGGAGAACATGTACAAATAATGCATCTTTACGAAAAGCACTACATCCATCTACCACACTATATCCATCCACTACACTACATCCATCTACCACACTACATCCATCTACCACACTACATCCATCTACCACACTACATCCATCTACCACACTACATCCATCTACCACACTACATCCATCCACTAGACTAAATCCATCTACCACACTACATCCATCTACTACACTACATCCATCTACCACACTACATCCATCTACCACACTACATCCATCTACCACACTACATCCATCTACCACACTACATCCATCTACCACACTACATCCATCTACCACACTACATCCATCTACCACACTACATCCATCCACTAGACTAAATCCATCTACCACACTACATCCATCTACCACACTACATCCATCTACCACACTACATCCATCCACTAGACTAAATCCGTCTACCACACTACATCTATCTACTACACTACATCCATCTACCACACTACATCCATCCACTATGTGAGTGGTTGATGGATGAGTACGTGAGTGGGTGGATGTGTGTGAGAGATGAGTGTATGGGTGGGGGAGGTGTGTAGTTGTGAGAAGATGTGTGTGAGCGGCGGATGTGTGTGGGTGGGGTATATGTGGGTGGCGGGGTGTGTGTGGGTGGGAGGTGTGTTTTTTGGGTGGGGATATGTAGTTGAGAGGTGGCGAATATTGGGTGGGTGAGTGGGTGTAGGTTGGCTGATGTGTGTGTGCGTGGGTGGGGAAAATTGTGAGAATGCGGGATATGTGTATGGATAGGTCTGGGTTGTGTGGGTTGGCGGGAGTATGTGTGTGTGGTTTCTTCTTCTTCTTCTTCTTCTTCTTCTTCTTCTTCTTCTTCTTCTTCTTCTTCTTCTTCTTCTTCTTCTTCTTCTTCTTCTTCTTCTTCTTCTTCTTCTTCTTCTTCTCCTCCTGTGTGAGAATGCGGGATATGTGTATGGATAGGTCTGGGTTGTGTGGGTTGGCGGGAGTATGTGTGTGTGGTTTCTTCTTCTTCTTCTTCTTCTTCTTCTTCTTCTTCTTCTTCTTCTTCTTCTTCTTCTTCTTCTTCTTCTTCTTCTTCTTCTTCTTCTTCTTCCCTTCCGAGGAGATGACGTAATGCAACGTCTGCGGGACCGTCTCACCGCAGCAGTCGAGCGAACATTCTGTGCTGCAGCTCTAGTCATCAGGTACAGAAACACACCGATCCCAGTCCCAGCAGTAAAAGAACCTGTAGCTTTGTACGCCAAATCAAATTGTATTTATCAATTTACATGCAGATGCGAGGCCATCTACATAGGCAGAACTGAGCGACAGTTACATTGCAGGGTTTCGGAACATATTCCGAATTGGGTGGACAAGATACTACACATAGAAGATGGTAGCCTAGGCAAGCCGACACACCGGAACAGTCCGGCTTCATCGGTCAGAAGACATGTGCTCGAGAGCGGTCATGTGGTTGAAAGAGACAGTGCCTTCCGTGTGTTGTTCAACACACAAAGTAGTCGATAGTTAAAGTTTGCTGAAGCTATAATAATCAACCTTCGGAAGCCGTCCTTGTGCAAGCAGAAAGACATGTTAGTCAGTTTAAAATTACCGTGGTAGACAATCGACATAACTGTGCGAACATGTGTATATTACAGTTTGAAGGATTTATCTAATTAATTCACGTAAGTTGTGTGATTTCTGCAGTATGTACCTGACGAGATGCAGCGAAATATGCCAGGCAATAAATCGTGCAATCTATTGTTTGTGTCTTCGCTATTCAAATTCATCACGGGAAAACATTGTTTTGAATCCATTTAATACGCTACATCTATCTACCACACTACAACATGTGGGGGGAAAACTGATAGAGGAGATAAGATCGCTGAAGAATGACGCTCGCAATCTGTTTCATTCCGCAGTTGAGAGTGAGAAGCGGACTTTCGCCAGATATATATATACTGATATACGTTGTAGGCACGAGCATAGTGGATGCCATGGAGATGAAGATAAGCAAATGGATATGAAAATGGCTTGAAGCGCCACCAAGGCTTACGAATGTAGCGCTGTACTGCAAAACAGCAAAGCTCGTCCTCTCATACATGTCCGCCATGTAGGAATACACAGTCGGAAAGTCTAGACTGGCGATGATGGTGCGCGAGTTTTCTGATGAAACAGTCGTCAGCTCACAAACCGTGCTCAGAACAGGTAGGAAGTGGAAGGTCGACAGCCTGTTCTGATGAAACAGCCGTCAGCTCACAACCCGTGCTCAGAACAGGTAGGAAGTGGAAGGTCGACAGCCTGTTCTGATGAAACAGCCGTCAGCTCACAACCCGTGCTCAGAACAGGTAGGAAGTGGAAGGTCGACAGCCTGTTCTGATGAAACAGCCGTCAGCTCACAACCCGTGCTCAGAACAGGTAGGAAGTGGAAGGTCGACAGCCTGTTCTGATGAAACAGCCGTCAGCTCACAACCCGTGCTCAGAACAGGTAGGAAGTGGAAGGTCGACAGCCTGTTCTGATGAAACAGCCGTCAGCTCACAAACCGTGCTCAGAACAGGTAGGAAGTGGAAGGTCGACAGCCTGTTCTGATGAAACAGCCGTCAGCTCACAACCCGTGCTCAGAACAGGTAGGAAGTGGAAGGTCGACAGCCTGTTCTGATGAAACAGCCGTCAGCTCACAACCCGTGCTCAGAACAGGTAGGAAGTGGAAGGTCGACAGCCTGTTCTGATGAAACAGCCGTCAGCTCACAACCCGTGCTCAGAACAGGTAGGAAGTGGAAGGTCGACAGCCTGTTCTGATGAAACAGCCGTCAGCTCACAACCCGTGCTCAGAACAGGTAGGAAGTGGAAGGTCGACAGCCTGTTCTGATGAAACAGCCGTCAGCTCACAACCCGTGCTCAGAACAGGTAGGAAGTGGAAGGTCGACAGCCTGTTCTGATGAAACAGCCGTCAGCTCACAACCCGTGCTCAGAACAGGTAGGAAGTGGAAGGTCGACAGCCTGTTCTGATGAAACAGCCGTCAGCTCACAACCCGTGCTCAGAACAGGTAGGAAGTGGAAGGTCGACAGCCTGTTCTGATGAAACAGCCGTCAGCTCACAACCCGTGCTCAGAACAGGTAGGAAGTGGAAGGTCGACAGCCTGTTCTGATGAAACAGCCGTCAGCTCACAACCCGTGCTCAGAACAGGTAGGAAGTGGAAGGTCGACAGCCTGTTCTGATGAAACAGCCGTCAGCTCACAACCCGTGCTCAGAACAGGTAGGAAGTGGAAGGTCGACAGCCTGTTCTGATGAAACAGCCGTCAGCTCACAACCCGTGCTCAGAACAGGTAGGAAGTGGAAGGTCGACAGCCTGTTCTGATGAAACAGCCGTCAGCTCACAACCCGTGCTCAGAAACAGGTAGGAAGTGGAAGGTCGACAGCCTGTTCTGATGAAACAGCCGTCAGCTCACAACCCGTGCTCAGAACAGGTAGGAAGTGGAAGGTCGACAGCCTGTTCTGATGAAACAGCCGTCAGCTCACAACCCGTGCTCAGAACAGGTAGGAAGTGGAAGGTCGACAGCCTGTTCTGATGAAACAGCCGTCAGCTCACAACCCGTGCTCAGAACAGGTAGGAAGTGGAAGGTCGACAGCCTGTTCTGATGAAACAGCCGTCAGCTCACAACCCGTGCTCAGAACAGGTAGGAAGTGGAAGGTCGACAGCCTGTTCGAAGCCGTCCAGTCATCGTTGAAACTGAAAGAAGTCATGGGACACACCCAGTCGGAGAGTAGGGTCACCATGACAGAGCTCAGCTGTAGGCAAAGAAGATGCCAGGGAACGCAGAGATATAGTGGCTCAGGAGATCCGCGAGGGATAGGACGAAAAGATAGTGCAAATGGATCGCCAACAGTCGCAGAAATGCCAGTGGATGTCATGGAAAAGTGTTAGATAGAAATCCCTGACATGAAATGATATCTGGTGCATGGCACCATTGCGCCTAAGTTTCGTCGTCCGATCACTCAACGATGTCCTGCCATCAGCTGCCAATCTGGTCAAGGGGGTAAATCCACCGACCCGTCATGTCCCCTCTGTAAAAGGAAAGTCCATACACTAGATCACGTGGTGTCTACATGCAAAGTAGCCATTTGCCAGGGCCGATTCAAAGTGCTCACTGTGCTGGTGGTTTAGTGGGTGAAGCCAGGATGCGGGTGAACAGAGGGACTAGAGCCGGGCCGGTGAGGATGAATTTCCACAGATATAGGCAGCAACGTGGAGATCGAGAAGATTGCGCTGCTGACTTACCGTCCATCCAAGATGGCATGGATGACTGGGAACTGACTGTTGACCTGAAGGGCCGTGGCGGATACCCTTCAAAGATCCATCACTTTAGATTGCGACATGATATTGTACTGCACGCCTCGTCGACTCAACAGCTAACGCTGATCGAGCTGACCGTCCCATACAAGTCAGGAATCGAGGAGGAGCACGCGTACAATATGGAGAAGTGCAGTGACATGGTCGCAAATCTGAGACAGGAAGGATAGACAGGCACATTATTTGCCGTAGAGGTAGGCGCAAGAGGTCTAATCTCTCACTCGGCGTATGACGTGTTTAAGTAGCTGGGCATCAAAGTACAAGCAAGAATCCGGGCACTGAAACAACTTGGTGAAGTCGCCGAAAAGGCCTCTTGATGGCTATGGAAAAATCGGAACCTAGAGTAGGACAAGTCATTGCAATAATAAGGTTCACGTTTCTATCTGCAAATTGCATCATATTCAAAGTCTAATATCGAAACCAGCCAATCTCTCAACTACGATCTATTTCTCCAAATGAGGGCAGTGCATTTGAAAATGGGACTGCAATGTGGTGGAATCACCTCGTTGTATTAGTATTTGTTGAAGATGAGCGGTGTCCCGGAGTGCGGCTCCGTGGGCAATGAATGGGGTACGAAGAAGGCAACAGCGGCAAAGACGTAAACCGGTGCAATGCTGACAGATGGCGTGGAGGAGACTGAGGACATCGGCCACGGAAGAAGCTGGCTTCCCACGGCCACGGGTGCTAGGACATGTGTGAGGCCACGCGTGCTAGGACATGTGTGAGGCCACGGGTGCTAGGACATGTGTGAGGCCACGCGTCCTAGGACATGTGTGAGGCCACGGGTGCTAGGACATGTGTGAGGGCACGGGTGCTAAGACATGTGTGAGGGCACGGGTGCTAGGACATGTGTGAGGGAAAGGGTGCTAGGACATGTGTGAGGGAAAGGGTGCTAGGACATGTGTGAGGGAAAGGGTGCTAGGACATGTGTGAGGGAAAGGGTGCTAAGACATGTGTGAGGGAAAGGGTGCTAGGACATGTGTGAGGGGAAGGGTGCTAGGATATGTGTGAGGCCACGGGTGCTAGGACATGTGTGAGGGCACGGGTGCTAGGACATGTGTGAGGCCACGGGTGCTAGGACATGTGTGAGGCCACGGGTGCTAAGACATGTGTGAGGCCACGGGTGCTAGGACATGTGTGAGGGGAAGGGTGCTAGGACATGTGTGAGGGAAAGGGTGCTAAGACATGTGTGAGGGAAAGGGTGCTAGGACATGTGTGAGGGGAAGGGTGCTAGGACATGTGTGAGGCTACGAGTGCTAGGACATGTGTGAGGGCACGGGTGTTAGGACATGTGTGAGGCCACGGGTGTTAGGACATGTGTGAGGGCACGGGTGCTAGGACAAGTGTGAGATAACTGAGAATCAAACATATTTATTAGTCAATTTAAACATATTTAAAAGTGAGACATTTGACTTTGTTTTGCAGAACTAAGTGCATCAAAACTGATCTCGACTGATGTTGTCGCTACACGCAAACAGTTTTCCAATGAACATCAGTAATTCGTGTTCTCACTTGTGATTTGATGTGCTTCATGCGACTGTTCACACGCATAAGTATTTCCAAATAGCGAAACCATCGACAGAGCGTGTTTGTAAAACGCAGGATATTTATCTTTGTCAAAATACGTTTTATAGAACTCTTAAAAACCAACGTGATGGAATTTCTCCTTTAACTGTGTATCACAACACATTTCACAATGCTTCATTTGTAATCTTCCTGGTAATAAATTCACGTATACCACATGATTTATTTTTTTTTTAAATCCTGAAATCGGTTTTCAAATTTGAGGTTTAAGTCAGATATCAAAGGCGCGTATTTATCTGCCGCCTCTTGTGTAACGCCTGGTTGCCATGACAATGTAGGAAAGTGAGTAAACTTTTTATCCTCAACTGTTGTTCCCAAAGACCAAGTTTCATTTGAAATGCAGAAATATGATCATATATCTTATTAATTAATTGATCTTTCCCTTGTAGACGAATATTAATGTCATTTAGGTGGCTAGTTATATTGACCAGACATGCAAAGTCGCAAACCCACTATTTGTCTTCAAACTCTGGGATACTTTTTGACTTGCTTGCAGAGAATGGTTGTATTTCTTGCTGCAAATCGAACACTCTTTTAACATTTTTGCACCGATCAGCCATCTTACTTCTGCATAAAATGTAACGTCATTATAATCTGAGCCCAAAGACTTTAGAAATTCTTGGAACTGACGGTTATTCAACCCGTTCAACTTAATGAAGATCACTATTTTGACGACCACTTTCATGACATGGTCCATTTTGAGGGACTTCGAACATAAATTCTCCTGATGAATAATGCAATGAAAATTTAGCATTGAAGTATTACCGACTTTGGAGGCCTAGACCTTCGTGTTTCCCAACCATTTCTGAAGCACCATCAGTTGTTACGCCCGATAAGTGGTTAAGTTGTAACGAAAAGAGAGTCAATGTTGATGTAACTGCCTCTAACGAATCTCGTGACTTAGTGGTGTCCTTAAGTGAATACAGTGCCGCAAATTCATCTGTCTTTTTAAAATGGACATCATATATATCAGAAGTTGAAGTCTCATATTAAATTCTATCAACATCTAGCGTCGGACAAAATAAACATCTATGAATTTTCCCGAAAATTCGGGATATTTAAAATGGCTCACAAACAAAGAATGTCCCCCCACACCCCCCCCCCCCCCCCAAAAAAAATTGCAAGATATTTAAAATTTCTTTTAGCTATAATTTAAAAATATATTATACGAACGACTCATGATGTAATGTTCTTTTGGTGATATGTAGTGTCAGCAACTCACTTGCGACAGGCATACAAGGATTCCCTTCTTTTGCACTACACGATAGTGACAACTCGTATTGTTTGCAAAAGGATACATTTTTATTCGGAGCTGATCATACAATAGCTCCACGAGCGGAATACCACAACGGTATTAAACATCATAGAATGTGATGAAGATAAGATGGAATGAGGAGATGATATTAATATTATAACTACTGAAGCCAAGCTGAAGTCCTAACTATTATACTGTCCTTAACAACAACAAAGTATCCCCAGCGGATACACGTCTGATCCCTACGCGGTCCGGTCTCTGTCTGAGCCCGCTGTGCGTGGCGTGTTCAGCCACGAGCAATTAGCTCAGCGTGCGTTCGTTAGTTTACGTGCTAGGCACTGGGCTGTGTTGACCAGAATTACTTGGTCCCTTCTCGTGAAGTGGGTTTCCCAGTCTCTTGGGTAACCCCAGCTCATCTGTACTTGTTGCCCTCCTTGTTGACACAAGTGTGTCCCGTTATAGCTATTTATAGCGTTTGTGACTCTTCTCTCTGGTCTCCTATGCTGTTATGTCACTTGTCCTCTCCCTAAGCTCTATTTTAGCTCTCCTTAGCTTTGAGCTCTCTCCTAAGTCTTTGATATGTAGAATAAAGTTACCATTTATATTTATTTTACCTAGCTCCGCGGGCCGCAACATGACTCCCGGCGGGAAACATGCTGCCCGCGTGCCTCGTGTTGGCCACCCCTGGTGTAGACAATGTAAGATGTGTCTCTATTTTTGGGATGGTTGTTTTTGCAGCTTGGTTGACTGATTTCTTCAATATTTCCCATTGGTCACTGACGTCTTGAAATAATATTTCCATATCGGCCAATGCATCGAATCTGTGCTTCACCTCTGCGTTAAATTTATCTTTTATCTCCTCACTCTTCAGTGCCTGTAGATCAACTTTTACGTTTCTTGGTGTATATTTGACTTGATTTAATTGTCATTGTAAATTGCTTAAGATTAATCTATGGTCGCTGTAGCAGTCTGCGCTTGGTATAGTTTTTGCGACTTTTAAGGCATTTCGAAATCTTCTCTTGATGAGAATGTAATCAATCTGATTTCTGATCGTATTATCAGGACTCCTTCATGTTTATAATCTCCTTGGGTGCTGTTGATACAAGGTGTTTCCAATAATCAAATCATGCTCTTTTGCCCAATGTACAAGTCTGCAACCTCTTTAATTCTGTTCCACTAGTCCATACTTGCCTACTATGCATCCGTCTTGTTGATTTCCAAATTTGGCATTCCAGACACCCATTATGATATTTACTTCAGAATTCTTGCATTTCTTGAAGGCTTTCTCTAAATCATTATAAAATTCATCAATGCTGTCATCACTACTGTCTGCTGTTGGTGCATAAACTTGTATGACGTTGACATAAATAGGTCTTCCACTCAACTTCACCAGTAACACTCTGTCTGATACGGTCCAATATCCTTTGATCGATTTTGATCTCTCTGTATCCATTATAATTGCAATTGCTACTCCTCGCTGTTGTTTCTCTCCACCAGAATAGATTATTCTATATTCCTCAAATGTTATAATGCCCATTCTTGTCCTTCTGGTCTCACATATACCTAACAGGTTGTCTCCATATAGGTTTGTGACAGGGTGTATGTGTGTGAGAGGGCTTGTATGTGTGACAGGACGTATATGTGTGAGAGGGCTTGTATGTGTGACAGAGCGTATGTGTGTGAGATGGCTTGTATGTGTGACAGGGCGTATGTGTGTGAGATGGCTTGTATGTGTGAAATGGCGTATGTGTATGAGAGGGATTGTATGTGTGACAGGGCGTATGTGTGTGAGACGGCTTGTATGTGTTACAGGGTGTGTGTGTGTGAGAGAGGGCTTGTATGTGTGACAGGACGTATGAGTGTGAGAGGGATTTTATGTGTGACAGGACGTATGTGTGTGAGAGGGCTTGTATGTGTGACAGGGCGTATGTGTGTGAGAGGGCTTGTATGTGTGACAGGGCGTATGAGTGTAAGAGGGCTAGTATATGAGACAGGGCGTATGTGTGTGAGAGGGCTTGAATGTGTGACAGGGCGTATTGTGTGAGAGGGCTTGTATGTGTTACAGGGCGTATGTGTGTGAGAGGGCTTGTATGTGTGACAGGACGTAAGTGTGTGACAGGGCTTGTGTGTGTGAAAGGGCGTGTGTGTGTGAGAGGGCTAGTATGTGTGACAGGGCGTGTGTGTGTGAGAGGGCTAGTATGTGTTACATGGTGTATGTGTGTGAGAGGACTAGTATGTGTGACATGGTGTATGAATGTGAGAGGGCTAGTATGTGTGACAGGGCGTGTGTGTGTGAGAGGGCTAGTATGTGTGACAGGGCGTATGTGTGTGTGTGTGTGTGTGTTTGTGTGTGTGTGTGTGTGATGGGGCTAGTATGTGTGACAGAGAGTATTGTGTGAGAGTGCTAGTATGTGTGACAGGGCGTGTGTGTGTGAGAGGGCTAGTATGTGTGACAGGGCGTGTGTGTGTGAGAGGGCTAGTATGTGTGACAGGGCGTATGTGTGTGTGTGTGTGTGTGTTTGTGTGTGTGTGTGTGTGATGGGGCTAGTATGTGTGACAGAGAGTATTGTGTGAGAGTGGTAGTATGTGTGACAGAGCGTATGTGTGTGACTGGTGTTATTGTGTGTGACACGGCTAATGTGTGTGACAACTAGTGGTTTAGTTAGGTTGGGCGTAATGATGAGGCTTGTGGACTAGTTGGGCTAAAGATAATATGGAGGCTGAGTGGTCTACTTGGGCTGATTCAAGCAGTGAAATGTTGCAGAGACATGGTAAATGCTATAAAATATAGTAACTCACAAAATGTTCCACCATGAACCACAATGAAGGCGACGTGCGCTGCTAGTAATCCAAGGAGTAGAATCTCGGGGAGTTGATAACAGACACGGGCAAACAACAGCTCAACAAGAATGTGGAGGCTGACACCGACCTACCACACATACAAGTGTCATCACACCGCTTGGCAACATCCTTGAACTTCATCTAGTCAGGTTACTCTGTGTGAGTGTGTGCGTGAGTGTGTATGTATATACGCGACTTGTAGTAAATATGCGTAGTGGGTGTGCGTATGTCTGTGAATTTATGTGTGTACTTGTGCGAGGGAAATTGGGGAGGGGGGAAGAGAGGATGTTGTGTATATGTATAGTGTGTGCCTATAAACGTTAGGGGGTGGGTGACGGTTGTATATATGCATAATGTGTGCGTGTAAGAGATAAGGGGAGAGGTGGAGTTGTGAATAAGTGTTGTGTGTGTGAGTGGAGAGAGAAGTTGGTGTGTGTCTTAGTGGAGAGAGAGGTTGTTGTGTACGTATATGGTGTGTCAGCTACAAGTGTTTCCGTTGGAATACTGTCCTGTGGTAATGACGACGTTCCTGTCCCCAGCTTGTGATCCGAGTAGATAACACGTGACTTTAACTGACATCTCTTCCATATCCTTTTCTGTGAGTGTGTGTGTGTGTGTGTATTATACATATATATATATATATATATATATATATATATATATATATATATATATATATATATATATATATATATATATATATATATATACATTGGCACCTTGATATCCATGGCGGCAGTGAATGTGACTGATAAGGCCAATTTGCGCTGTAAATGTTCGTTCACAGTGGGTGCATGTGAACATATGGTCATTTCCACCATCGCCATCTTACGTCTCACACGCTCGGTGTGTGACTTATCTGCAATAATTTTCTCCTTTGTCTTTATTCCATTTCTGATGTTTGCCCTCCATGCAACACGTTCAGCAGCGACTTGCTCCCAATGTGCATTATCAATGCCTGTATCAATCATGTCCCGCTTACACACATCTTTGTATCGTAGTAGAGGCCGACCTTGAGATCTCTTACCCATCTGTAATTCACCAGAAAAGATGTTCTTTGGTATTCCACCATCATCCATCCTCCTAAGATGTCCTATCCATCTAAGTCTACGAAGACTAAGCATGGAATAAACCGTCACACAACCTTATCTTTTCAATACGTAAGTATTTGTGATTTTGTCTTGTCCCTTAATACCAAGAATTCTTCGCAGACACCGCATATGAAAGCTGTTTAAACGTTTCTCTTAGTGTCAGTAAGTTGTCCAGGTTTTACTGCCGTAAAGAAAAGTACTAAGGACACAGGCTTGATAGACAAGGACTTTTGTTTTGGCAGTAAGCTGCCTGTTCTCCCAGACTCTTTTTGCTAACATATTCATTGTTGTTGCTGCCTTACAAATCCGGATGTTGATTTCCTGATCTAGGGATAATTTGCTATTTACCACTGATCCTAGATATGTAAAATGGTCTACCATCTCTAGTTCGGCGTCGTCAATAAAGATTGATGGTATCCCATGTGCACCTTGTGACATAATCTGTGTCTTCTTTTTGCTAATTGTTAAACCAAATTCAGAACAAGCATTGGAGAATGCAGATAGTAAACATTGTAATTCTTCCTCAGAGTGGGTCGTAATTGCAGCATCATCTGCAAAAAGCAACTCTCTGATCAGTATCCTCCTAATTTTGGTCTTTGCCTTCAATATCTGAGCATTGTAGAGGCCGCCATCTGAGCGTGAGTGAATGTATATACCACCATCCTGATCACGAAAGGCATATTTCAGTAGAAGTGAAAAGTATATTCCAAAGAGGGTGGGAGCTAGTACACAACCTTGCTTAACTCCAGACACAGTAAACGTTTAAATATATTACACATTCCGAAGCCTAGGATTGACTTATACAAAACAAGCTTAACGTACTCTGCAGCTCAGCTGTGGAACAATCTTCCACAAGAAATCAAAGACATCACCAATCCCTATTCATATAATCGCAAATTACTCGAACACTATCTCAGTACGGATTATCTTCCCCCTTAATAATAGAGATAATAATAATAATAATAACAAAACCCTAGTATAACAGCCAGTCCCCTTTTGGTAGGCCAGTATATTCCACATGGCTAATAACAAGTGTCAGATCATTATCTAATTTTACTGTGTCGTGTAGTCTTGATGTTCGCATTTTGCCCATGCCTTTATAATGCATATCTTTTATATTGTTGCTGTTCTCTGTTAGCCTTGAATGATGTGTGAATGAAATAATGTATGAAAGAGAGTGATAGAAGGGCAGAATGTTAGACGGGCCTGCGTGCCCAATTCTTAACCCTTTGAAAATAAAGTTTGTTCGTTCGTTCGTTCGTTCGTTCGTTCGTTCTTGATTTCAAACTATTCAGAAGTTGCAGAACGATTCCACAATGAACAGAAGAGTTGGTGGGCAGCCAATCTTCTTTAGTGCCTTGAACAGACCCTCACGACTGACCAAATCAAATGCCTTTGTGAGGTCGATGAAGGCAATAAACAGTGGTTGATTCTGTTCACGGCATTGTTCATGCATTTGTCGCAATGAGAATACCATATCAATGGTAGACCGGTTCTGTCGAAAGCCACACTGTGATTCGGGATAGACTTGATCTCCAAGGACTTGAAGTCTGCGCAAAACAATTCTGGCAAATACTTTTCCAACAATACACAGAAGTGAGATAACCCTAAAGTTGTTGCACTCGCTCCGATCGCCCTTGTTCTTGTACAGTGTTATGATGCTTGAATCTTTGAAATCCTGTGGGACTTGTCCTTCTCGCCAGCATAGCTCTATTAGCTGGTGAATCTGTAGAGTGAGTGTGTCTTGCATTAACTTCTGTTAAGGTGGGAAGTGTGTCCAGGTGGTCAAGAGTTGATAGAGCCTCTATAGCGTTGAGGGCACCATCCGCTACTTTGGTCTCACTTGAGTAAAGCTCTAAATAGTGCTCTACCCATCTGTCCATCTGCTGTTTCTTATCAGTTATGATTTCTCCAGTCAAGGTTTTCAATGGTGCGCATCTTTTGATCATTGGACCACAATCAATCAATCAATCATGTGTCGTGCCGGAAAGCGTGGGCGGTCATGACTCGCCATTTCACTCGATCACCAGCGTCGTGGATCAGCTCAGTGTTCCTGTCTCGTCCACGCCATGTGGCCAAGCCATCCAGGTATTTGCCCCTCGGTCTTCCTCTTGGTCTTTTTCCTTCGATCTTGCCAGGTGTCACCAAGTTCTCCAATCAATTTCTTCTCATAACATGTCCAAAACATTTTGACTGTCTACGTTTAATTTCTCTAATCAGTTTACGATTTTCATTTGTTTCCTGTAGTACTTGGTCATTGGTTTTTCTGTCTGTCCATGGTATTCTTTGCATTTTCCTCAGCAACCACATTTCTGCAGCCATCAGATGTTTTTCAGCTTGACTGCACATTGTCCAAGTTTCACATCCATACAAAAGAACAGGCTCTATGTATCCCCTCAACACTCTTTTTCTCGTTTCACTTGACATCTTTTTATTGGTCAGAATGTTTTTCATCTTGCTAAAGGCTACTTTCGCCATGGCGATTCTTGTTCTAATCTCTTCAAGGCATCTCCCATCAGATGCTATGACTGTTCCGAGATAATTGTACCGATTCACTTGTTGAAGAATATTCCCATTTGCTTGTATATTACATTGTGGTACTTCGTTCTTCCTAGTGACGACCATAACCTGTGTCTTCTTACAATTTAATTCCAACCCCAGCTGCTCACTGTGTACAACAACCGCGTCTACTAATTGTTGTAGATTTTGTGCATTGTCTGCAATCAATATTGTATCTTCTGCGTATCTAATGTTATTGATGTTTCGTCCTCCAATGCTGATTCCATTTATATCTTCTACATTTCTGAAAATATTTTCACTGTATAGGGAAAAAAGATCTGGAGACATTACACATCCCTGCCTAACACCTCTCTTAATAGGTTGATATTGACTCACTTCATTATCAATCCTTATGGCAGCTTGTTGTTTCCAATATATGTTTTTTATAAGTCTAATGTCTTTCCCATCAATTTGTAGATCTGCAAGCATATCTACCATGTTGACATGTCTAACTCTATCAAAAGCCTTTGTGTAGTCAATAAAGCAAAGTTGTATATCCTTGTTTACTTCTATAGCACGTACAATAACTGTTTGCAGCATATACACAGCATTTACTGTATCCTTTCCTTCTACAAACCCACATTGTTCTTCTCCTATTTCAGGTAGTATTTTCTTCCTCACTCTTTGCATGATAATTCGTAGTAAAATCTTTGTGATGTGACTCATTATACTAATTGTTCTATCTTGATCACATTCCAAGGTTCCTGATTTCTTTGAGATTGCAATAAATACAGTGTCGCAGAACTCAGTGGCTCCGCCTCGTGATGGTTCTGCTTGAGGAAATGTCCGTTGAGACATCGGGCAGTCGGGTGAAGAAAATTTGCCGGTGAAAGGGAAGTAACCAGTAATTTGACTTATCCCGACCAGAGTCGTTGCTCCCCCTTTAAGAATATTCCAGTACGTGGGTGGCGGAACAGGGTTTCGGACAAAACGGACTGCGCATGTCCGACGCAAGCGCAGTCGATTGTCCCGGAACACAGGATCAGTTGGAGACGAAGGTTGCTGGCAGGCAATCAACATTTTGAGTCGACAGTGCTGAGTGATAGAGAGCGGGACGCCGTGTCTTGATGAGGATTGAAGACCTTTGACATCATGTCCAGTTGCAGTGACAACGATTCTCTTATCCACTGTCGTGCTGTTTGTATGAAGGTATGTGTACAACCTGTTTTCTTAACTAGTGCGGTGTCGGTGATTCGAATTATGAGATTTCGTTAACGCGTGACCGGCGCGAGAAAGGAGGTCACGTGTGAACATTGGTACGGTTGTGTTTTCTGACTGTAAATTAAGCCTGTGGCAAACGCGTGTTTACCAGCATAGTATTGCTAAGCTATTTCGATGGGTAGTAGCGCGCTCCTCTAAAAGTACTGGAGAGTTTTGGTCAGAGACCATAACTTTATGAAGGGAAAATCCCAACTGCACCTCCCCGCGGTAGAGGATGGAAACACACTACGGTGTGGCTAACACAGCTCTGGGGACCGAGTATCCACCGGAATAAGTGGACAACTCTGCAGCTGAGCAGAGCAGGGCACTCACTTGTCCTTGCAGTCGGAAATGGCTGTCAAAGGCAGAGGTAAAAAGACCACCATGTGAATGTGGAAGGCAAGGGGAAACCATCACATTATCTTCCCAAGACTTCATGGCAAAACATATATCAAAGTTAGTGAAGGACGTTAATGGCTGTCTTAGGGCATCCTCGTCCGGTAGGGACAGTCATGAGCCACAGGTGACACCAGACCGTCATCCAGCTATTGATGGCAAAATCTTAACTAAAATAAATAAATTTAGAGTAGGAACATGGAATGTTAGGACATTAAATGAGCTAGGAAAGTTGACCAATGTTCTAAGAGAGATGGATAGCATGAAAATGAATATACTAGGCGTTAGTGAGATGAGATGGAAGGGATCGGGCAAAATTATAGCTGACAATCACACAATAATTTATTCTGGAGGGGATACACATGAAAAAGGTGTAGGAATAATATTAGACGAAAAAACAGCCAAGTCAATTAATGGATACTGGTGTATTTCAGATAGAGTTATTATGGTAAAAATCAAAGGCAAACCAATAGACATAAATATTATACAAGTATATGCACCAACAGCAAGCAGTAGTGATGAAGAAATACAACACTTTTACGACGAAATAGAAATGGCGATGGCTCAAATTGGATCACAAGAAATAAAGATAATACTTGGTGATTTTAATGCAAAAGTAGGAAAGGGAAAAATGGAGGATGTAGTGGGGAATTATGGTTTAGGTACAAGAAATGAAAGAGGGGAAAAGCTAATAGAATGGGCAAATATCAATGATATGATAATTGGAAACACATGGTTTAAACACCATAAAAGACGACTGTACACATGGATAAGCCCTGATAAGAAAATACGCAACCAAATTGACTACATACTAATTAATAAAAGATTTCGAAATGCTTTAATTAATGTAAAGACAATGCCTGGTGCTGACTGTAATAGTGATCATGTACCACTATGTGGACAAATAAAATTAAGATTAAAGAGAGGGGGAAAAATGGTTAAGTACATGAGACTTAATAAAGAGGTTCTGAAAATAGATAAAGAAATGCAAGAACAATACAGAGTGACTGTGAAAAATAGGTACAATGCAATAACTAAAATACAGAGTATAGATGAACAATGGGAAATGTTAAGGGACTCCATTCATCAAACTAGCAAAGAAGTATTACCGGAGAGAGGCAAAATAGCTAAGAAAAAATGGATGAATGAAGATATCTTAAAACTGATGGACAAAAGAAAACAGAGTAAAAATGACAAACAAGAATACGCTAAGATAAATAAAGAAATAAAAGATAAATGTGGGAAGGCTAAAGAAAGTTGGTTAAACGAGCAATGCAAAAAAATTGAATTAAATTCCATTAAAGATACAAAAAATATGCACAGACAAATCAGTGAGCTTACAGGAAGAAAAATAAGAATAAATACAGGGTGTTTGAAATCAAAAACAGGAAAGATAATATTAGAGGAAGATGCTATAATGAAGAGGTGGAATGAGTATATAAGAGAATTATATGAAGGAGAAAGGGAAGAATTAACAGAAGATAGTAACTTAGAAGGTCCACCTATTCTGAAAGAAGAAGTCGCTGACGCTATGAAACGTATGAAGAAAGGAAAAACAGCTGGGCCAGATGAAATCACAATAGAAGAATTAGAAGTATTGGGAGAATTTGGAGTAAATATATTAACCAAAATGTTGAATGATATTTACAGCAGTGGATATTTACCCAGTGATATGCTGAAATCTGTATTTATAGCTATACCAAAAAGACCAGGAGCAATTGATTGTGAAGATTTTCGTACAATTAACCTTATAAACCATATCACTAAGCTTCTACTCAGAATCATAATGAGAAGAACCAAAAAGAAAATAAAAATGGAAATTAGTGAAGAACAGTATGGACTTGTGGAAGGAAAGGGCACAAACAATGCAATTTATACATTACGGACACTAATAGAAAGGTCAATAGAGAAACAGAGAGACATATATTTGTGCTTCATAGATTATACTAAGGCATTTGATAAAGTAAAACATGATGAACTGATTAAAATGTTGGAAGATATCAACATTGATGGAAAAGATTTAAGAATAATAAAGAATATTTACTGGAACCAAGTAGCAGCAATTAAAATGGGAAATAAAGAGGGTAGTTACGAACAGATAAAGCTAGGAGTACGACAAGGGTGTGTCTTGTCACCAGATCTTTTCTCCCTGTATAGCGAAGTAATAATGAGAGAGATCAAAGAGATGCCAGGAATACTAGTTGGAGGTTATAATATAAATAATATACGCTATGCAGATGACACAGTATTGGTGGCGGATAATTCAACAGACATACAACAATTATTAGACGTTGTAGTAACAGAGAGTGCAAGGAAAGGACTCTCCTTGAATATCAAGAAAACAGTAACAATGGTAATATCAAAGAAAATGGTGACACCAAAATGTGACATAGAAATAGAAGGGAAAATCCTTAACCAAGTTGATAATTTTAGATACCTAGGGGCATTTATAACATCAGATGGAAGATGTACAACAGAGATTAGGAGCAGAATAGGGCAGGCAAAAGCCGCATTTCAGAAAATGAAGAGTATCTTATGCAATAAGACACTATCACTGAATGTAAGAAAGAGAGTGCTGAAATGCTATGTAGAACCAGTTTTGCTGTATGGCAGTGAATCTTGGAATGTAAATGAACAAATTAAGAAGAAATTAGAAGCAACAGAGATGTGGTTCCTGAGACGAATGTTGCGAATTCCTTGGACTGCCAGAGTAACTAACGACGACTGCCTGAAACAGGCTAATGAAACTAGAACATTATATACAACAATAAGACAGAGACAAACAGCTTTCCTCGGTCATGTGATGAGAAGAGAGGCTTTGGAGAACATCGTAACAACTGGAAAGATCGAGGGGAAGAGAGGCAGAGGTAGACCAAGAGAAGTGATGCTGGATGGATTGAGACGGTGGCATGGAGGAATATCAGCAGCAGAGTTGATCCAGAAAACCAAAGACCGAGATCTATGGAGAGCCATGAACGCCTACGCCAGCCGGCACGGCACTTGATGATGATGATGAGTAGCGCGCGGCTTATTTACAGACCCTATAGATTGGGAAAATCGGGTTCAGGGAAGCGAGACCTGTAATTTGAGTTCACACATGGCCAACTTTGTAACCTCGAGCGTCGGCGTGGCCAGCGTGGCCGAACCATTACCCGCAGCGCTACCGGAAGTGGATGAAGGAGTCGCTTCGGATCTATCGAGTGATCTATCGATGAACATCGGGCGATTGCAACGAATCGAATGCACCGATCGGCCGAAACCTCCGAGGTCGTTTCAAGGTCGTACCGGGAGTCGAGCTTCGGATCACATGGTGGGGCGACCACTGGCTTTCTTCTTGGCTTTCCTCACATCTGTCTTTTAATTAGGTCCCTCGATGGAATGCCAGCTTAATATTTAGTGGATTCCTGAGAGGTGGATAGAGGGAGAAGGGACCGTTGCGACAGAATTGTTCATATTGAACATGACACCGTTCTAAATGCCCCGACCTGGGACCAGGGAGGGGGAACGGGGTGTGGATTTTGGCTACAGGGGGATCACCCTGTATATTTTTTTTGGAGTTACTGGATTATGTCTACGGCATGGTACGACATCAGCGTTGGCGGATAACAGGAAGGGGTGAGGAAGTACTGCCATCGGCCCTCCTTCAGGGCCCTTCTATCTACAAGTACAACTAACTCACTAACCGTATATGTTGTCTAGCTGTGTTTTAGCAGAGACCCATATCTCAGACACCAACCTTGGTCCAGTCCTACGTTCGTCTGGGAAAGAGGATGCAGGTGGACCGCTGCCGCGTTGGTTCTAGGTCCAGTCTGTCCTCGAATGTTCGAGTGGCTAATGAAAGAGTGCGGCCCTTATGGGAAGGGTCCACACGTCTGAGTAAGGGGGACCTAAGTGTATCTGCTGTGGGTAAGTCTGATTCATGGTGCTTTCACTGGGTGTTATCCTCCACAGGTTCTATCTTGTTGAGAGCAGATCGGAGTCCAGTGATCCGGACTAGGGCGAGAGCCGGTGTGAACAGCTTGGAAGTCCACCACCTCAGCGAGCAGTACTTACAATCGAGAGTACGTGTCAGAATGGGCTCCAGCTAACTCATCGCCCACTCCACGTCTGATAGCCCGGTTGTTCGCCATGACAGCACCATATGGCCTTGTTCGTTACTTCAGCTGGGCAAGTATCTGGTTGTTGTTAGTGTCCCGTTTGTGACCCTGACTGACTGCCTTCATGCCAACTAGTTATGATGTCTCCGCTACCAAGTGCCTGGTACCCTGTGGTGCCTGATATTGTGCAAGAACTGTTGTCTGTTTTGAACTCTATCTACTGTGCCACGTTTCAGCGAGGGAGGTATCTGTGCTGTGATATCTGCGCTATGAGTCGGAGGATCTGCGCGGGTTGCATAGACAGTTGGGACTGCTTCTACCATTGAGTGAGAGATCACCATCTCTCTATACCCGCAGGACCATCGATACTTCCAGACGCTTCAGAGGAGTGTCCTAGTTCCTCAACCACCCGAGAGACAGTCTTTATCCCTACCCTAAGGTGATCCAGACTTCAGGGACGTCATCCACCGGAGGTCACAAGTACCAGTGAGTCGACTCGCCAGCCATCCTATCCAAGTGGAGAAACCTATACCTGGAGGTAGGCCTGAGATACTTGGTGAGCGTGTCTGACTTACCCAATAGTGTCACTTGAGGCCCTGACGATGATGACACTTTCTCCGGGAGGCTACTCGATCCTTGCCACACGCAAATACACACATATCCCCACGCACACATACACACATCTACACCCATATACACATACTTACACACACACACACACACACACACAAATACACACTCCCTTGCATACACTGCATGCATGCACACATACACACAAACATGCACATACACACACACACACACACACACACTATATATATATATATATATATATATATATATATATATATATATATATATATATATATATATATATATACGCACATATACACACGCACATACATATAAACACACCCACACATGTACGCACACATACACATACTTACACACACAAGCACACATACAAGCACACATTTACACACACTTACACATACACACCCACACGCACATTCAGACGTGCACACACATACACCCACATACACACACTTAACACACACATAAACACGTATGGACACACATACACACGTATGGACACACGTACACACCAACCCATCCACCCACACACTTACTCACACATACACACTGCCTCACATAATCTCACCCTCTCACTCACTCATTTACTCTCTAAACCACACTAACTCACTCTCTTACTCGCACAGACAAGTACACAGAAACACACACTCACCTACTCTCTCTCTCTCTCTCTCTCTCTCTCTCTCTTCTCTCTCTCTCATTAACTTCTCATGCACTCTCTCACTCACCCACTGTCTCTCTCTCTTGCACACTCACTCGCTCTCACACTCACCCACACACGCACATACACACATACTCACAAATTCTCCCCCTCACTCACTAACTCACTCTCCCTTACTCACTCACTCACCCGACGGCTCTCTAACTCACACTCACTCACTCACTTTCTCACTCTCTCACACAGACAGGTATACACACAACACAACCTCTCTCTCACACTAACTCATTCTCTCACAATCTCTCACACATATGTGTACACAGACATTCACTTACTCTTTCACCCTTGCAGGCAAACGCGCATATACACTCTCTCACTTTCTCCGTCTCATACTCACTCTCTCACTCACATTCTTTCTCATTCACTCTCTCACCCACTCTCTCATTCACACGGTGTAAATGATAGTGAAAAATGACACCAGTAGGTGACTTATGGAGGCATATAGTCGGTATGAAGTAAGTATTTAAAGAGTTTTCGGTTGAATGTGTAGGGACAGACAGACAGACAGACAGACAGACAGACAGACAGACAGACAGACAGACAGACAGACAGACAGACAGACAGACAGACAGACAGACAGACAGACAGACAGACAGTCGGGAACGAGAACTTATATGACTACTTATATGAATTAAATGAGATGCTACCCATCAGGAGCTGGGCGAAGCCGGGCCGGGTCAGACAGACAGACAGACAGACAGACAGACAGACAGACAGACAGACAGACAGACAGACAGACAGACAGACAGACAGACAGACAGATAGATAGATAGATAGATAGATAGATAGATAGATAGATAGATAGATAGATAGATAGATAGATAGATAGATAGATAGATAGATAGATAGATAGATAGTCGGGAACGGGAACTTATATGACTACTTATATGAATTAAATGAGATGCTCCCCACCAGGGACTGGGTGAAGCCGGGCCGGGTCAGACAGACAGACAGATAGACAGACAGACAGATAGTCGGGAATGGGAACGGGATCTTATATGACTACATATATGAATTAAATGAGATATTCCCCACCAGAAGCTGGGCGAAGCCGGGCCGGGTCAGACAGACAGACAGACAGACAGACAGACAGACAGACAGACAGACAGATAGATAGATAGATAGATAGATAGATAGATAGATAGATAGATAGATAGATAGATAGATAGATAGATAGATAGATAGATAGATAGATAGATAGATAGATAGATAGATAGATCCCTGCCAGGGCCTGGGCGAAGCTGGGCCGGGTCAGCTACTATGTTATATATGTGGAGTCAGGTATTAGTCAAATATGAGTGAGCTACCGTATAACAGCAGACGGTACTACCTGCTTTCTGTTAGCGCCGAAAGTTGGGCGGCGCTTACCAAACCCGACACCCCACATTGTGCCAACGGCTACGGGCGGAAGAGCGCAATTGGGAGGGTACAAACCTTACCCTGGTGCGAGGAAATGCAACCTAAAGACAAAATGTCATGGCAGGGCAGACCAGGCTCTAATCCTTGGTTGGCGGCTGGTCTAGGATCGAAGCTCCGACAGGCGGACAGTTAGAGCATTGGTTTACTGATCCTGCAGCTTCTGCAGCTTGTCTTGTTCCAGATGTAGGGGTGTTACCTTTCCTCTGGAGTGAACTAGGCAGGCCGAGAGAGGGATCATGCTGCATGGGCAACACTTGATCTCTATATTTCAGCCCAGGCGTTGTGCTATAGAAAATTCGCTACCGCCATGGGTAAAAGTTATTATGCCTTTTTAAAGCACAAACTACCGTCTGTCAAGACGGCAAGGTGCCAATGATATATATATATATATATATATATATATATATATATATATATATATATATATATATATATATATATGTGTGTGTGTGTGTGTGTGTGTGTATATGTGTGTGTGTGTGTGTGTGTGTGTGTGTGTGTGTGTGTGTGTGTGATTATGGGCTATGCCGTTATTGCGAGCGTCACGTTTCGTCATCTCATGGGATCACCAGAGTCGTATATCGGCTTTGTATTTTGCCTCGATTATGCCATGTTGTCAAGCCATCCAGATATTTACCTCTCTGCTTTCCCCTTGTTCTTTTCCCCTCAGTCTTGCCAGTTGTCACTGAGTTCTCTAGTCTATTCTTCTCATAACGTTTCCAAAACAATGTGACTGCTTCTAATTTCTCTAGTCAGATTGCGGTGCTCATTTGTTTCTTGTAGGACTAGCTCATTGGTTTTCTGTCTGTCGGTGGTATTCTTTGCATTTTCATCAGAAACCATATTTTCACAGCAATTGGGTGTTTTTCAGCTAATCTGCTCATTGTCTCACATCCATAGAAAAGTGTAGGTTCTATATAGCACTCCAATACTCGTTTGTCATATGCTGACGATGTGTTAGTGCACTGGTTCTCAACCGGTGGGGAATTCTCCCCCCCCCCCCCCCCCATGGGGAATCTTCTTCTTCTTTGCGTTCATCCGGAGTGTTGTTGTTTTTTTTTTCAGATGTTATTGCGGTGTGTCTAGTTAGGCACCCTTAGCATGCTGTTTTGACCAGGTTAGCATTCCTGGGAGACTCTCACTTTTGTGGTACCGTCCACATGCCAGCTGGTCACGTTAGAACAGACGAAGACTTCGATCATCCCTCAAGGGAAGGCAGGGAGAGTCCATAGCATTTTCCGCCATCCAGGGTGGCTTCCATAATTGCAGGTCCGACACATGGCGCCCTGATGCTGGGCTAACCGAGGGAATCGTCACGTCGTGCTTATGGCTGCTTTAAATCCTCACTTCAATATATTGGGCATTTCGTTCGCCCCGTGGACCGTTCCCGCACAAACCAGACCGGTCTGCAGACAGTATCCACTCAGCGAGTTTTCGTTTAGGACATGTGCTTTGTCGTTGTGCCCATCAGAGCTGTTCCAGGCACGACGGACATTCGGAAAACTACCTAGTCAGAGCTGTTCAGAACCAGAGCGGCTTTCGCAAACTAGCTATATTTTCCTAGCACGAGGGGAGACTAGCTATTCCGAACAAGAGCGGCATTCGGAAACTAGGTATATTTTCCTAGCACGAGGGAAGACTAGCTAGAGCTTTTCGGTCACGAAAGACATTTCACTCGGACGTAATTGCGTAGTGCTGTTTTTATTTTGCCGCCCGTAGGCTGGCACTTCCGACTTCAGCGGGCAATTTTAATGAGGTTAGCCTTCCTCGGGTTTCGAGACAAGTTAGACTCTTATTTCGACTTCCACACAGCAAGCTTTTGCTTCGGGCTGCCACGTAATGGATTCGCAAGCCAAGCGTTCCATTTAGTGTCAACGAGACAATTTTTCACCTTTGACTACACTCACTCCATGAGTACGGTTTCAGATTTTTATCGGAACGTGCGACCGAGGTGTTTTTCCACCTTGAGTACTCGCTCCCGAGGTAGGCTACATGTGCTGCCGGCTCAGCACCACTCCTCCGTGCGTCTGTGGGCGAGTAACGGCCAGGCCCTCTCATCCGGGGATGCCTCATATCCCCCAGCTAAGAGCCACTGAACGAGTACCTGCACCAAGCATGTAGCATGCTCAGCACCTCACCTCAGTTTTGATGTAGGTATGTGTCGGCCAGGCTCTCACATCCGAGGGTTTATGGCTTAGAGACCTTCAGCCATACCCCTCGGCTGAGAGCCTTAGAGGTTGTGTCCAGACAGATTATTGGCATCATCTCATCTCATCTCATAATGTTCCTCTTGTACCTTGCGGTGTCGAGGTGAAGTATAAACTTCGTGAGAGTGCCCGATTATGGGCTTCATATATCGATATTCCCATGGACTCTGCTATTCCCTCCGTCCAACGTTTACGTGGTCGGCCTCTTCCTCTGTTTCCATCTGGCCTGTACATCATTGCTTGTTGTGGCATGCTGTTGACTGGTAACCTACTTGCATGGCCGAACCATTTGACTTGCTGCTTTCTAATAAAATCTAGTGCTGCTTTAACCCCCACTTTAGTCCTGATTTCTTCATTTCTGATCTTATCTCTTCTTGATACGTTGAGCATTCTTCTCAGGAACCTCATTTCTGTTGTTGTGATTTTTCTTTTCTCTTTTTCTGTCATTGTCCAGGTTTGGCATTGGTAGCATAGAGTTGGTAGGAAGATTGTGTTGTAAAGTGCTTTCTTAGTATTACTGATACATGTTTGTTCTTTAGTATTGGTGCCATTTGTCCAATGAGTTGATTTGCCTTATTGCACCTATTTTCGATCTCGTCTTCTGATCTGCCATTTGATGATATTATACTTCCCAGGTACTTGAAACTCTTCACTTGTTTCAAAGGATGTTCGTTTAGGTGAATTGTTGTTGTTGTTCTTCTTTAGTTATAGTCATTACCTCTGTTTTGCTTGTGCTAATTTTCATGTTATGTTCCCTACACATTTCGTTTAGACTATTCATGTGGTCTTGTAATTCAGCTTCTGATTTTGCTATTAGTGCTTGGTCGTCCGCAAACAGGAGTTCTCTAATGGTTAGATTTGCAGATGGTTCTTCTTCTGTGTTCTCATCATGTGGTATTCTTGCTATCTCTGCTTGGCTGGTTTCTTTACATATGTTGTCTATATATGTTATGAACAAGAGAGGGGACAGGACACAACCTTGTCGTACTCCAGATCTTATGGTGAAGGGTTCTGAGTGTCCTCCAGTTGCTCTCACCATGCATTCACTGTTGTTGTATAAACTTCTACATAGGTTTGTTAGATGTGTACTCACTCCATATTGTTTAAGGATTTGCCACAACTTGTTTCTATCTACTCTATCGAATGCCTTTTCTTGGTCGACAAAGGCTAAGTAGAGTGTTTCATTGTATTCGATTGATTTTTCTATAAGTTGTCTAAGAGCAAAAATTGCATCTGTGCATCCTTTGTTTTTCCTAAATCCAAGTTGTGTTTCGCTTAGCTGGGGTTCTAAAGTAGTTCGTAATCTTTTTTCAAGAATTTTGCCTCTGTATTGTGTGCAGTCTCTTTTGCTGCCTTTGTTTTTCCAAATTGGGATAATTATGGCATTTCCCCAATCTCGTGGTGTCTGTTGTTCTACCCAAACATGATTGAATAGTCTATGTAGCCAAGCTGTTCCTACTTCTCTTGCTGCTTTAATTAGTTCATTTGGTATTTCATCCTGTCCTGGTGATTTGTTCAATGGGGCGAATCTGATGGCTTCTATAATTTCTTCTTTTAGTATGTCTGGTTCTAGTTCTTCGGTGACATCTGTATTGGCATCGTTCGCCTGATTTAGATTGCTATCCTCAGTCTACCTGCAGAGCAGCAGGTTGTGTCTTTCTTTGTCTGGTTGCTATCCCAAGAGCTGTCCAATATGTAGTTAATATCCATCGGCATAGCGCTTAGGGTCAGTGGGACACTCAAGCTCCCCCACCACGGCAAGGTGGAGACACATCGGGGGAGATGGGGGAATTGTAGGGTTTTCCCGGGGGGGGGGGGGGGGGGGGGGGGGGGATTAAGAGTATTTCAAGATCACGTTAATACAAGAACCGATTACTTGATATTGTTTTACCTTCATAGTTTACGGTTCTGTACGTCTCACTCTTCTGAAATTCAATTTAAAACGTAAGTAGACCCGCAAATCACGTTTTATGTAGACGTCTAGACTTTTTTTTTTTAGTATATGCTATTAAATTTAGCATCCATTATTACGTATACAGTGTAGAGGCGAGGGGAGATTTTTTGGGAGGAAATACGATAGTGGGTGGGAGGGAGACATTCTGACAATTTTGTGAAGATGGGTACGGGCCAAAAAAGGTTGAGAACCACTGTGTTAGTGTATCATCGGGGTAAGGAAAGAGATCGGATTATTGTGGATCTACAAACAGAACTAAATCGCATAAGCACTTGGTGTGTGTAATCTCGGGCAATGGTCAATCCAACGAAGGCAGCAATGACATGGTTATCTTTGAACAACCATTTAGTCAACACTCCATCACCAACTGTAAATCTGTTTTCAAAAACTGTGGAAAGAACGCAGGCAATGAACTACCTGGGGATAGGTTTTGATCGAAGTCTTGCTTATCATGAGCATATAGACCGGGTGATAACAAAGGCCAAGCGAGGTTTGGCTGCGATGCGGGTGGTGGAGGCGGCAAACTGTGAGCAGTGCCATCTATGTCTCCTTTACGAAGGTCTGGTCCTTTCTGTTTTGGAGTATGCGATGGCGATCCTGACTATCAGCCGTAAGTAGATGGAAAGGATATAGAACGAAGCTATGCCTATTATTCTTGGGTGCACAAGAGACACAGCATGCAGGGCGATGCGTTACCGTCTTGATTTTCCAACCATTGGAGAAAGAATACAAATTTGCAGAGCACGTGCCTACCTCAGAGTCAACGCAAACACGCAACATCCACTGCAAAGTGAAATTAAGAAGGTAAAGGGCAGCAGGTTAAAAAGAGGAAAGTCGTGGATGGGTCAAGCCAAAGACTTTCTTCAGCAGGTGTGTTCACTTGACGACTTAGAACCTGGCGAGGAGGGGGTACAAATGCCAACATATTTCAGTACATCCTTTTCAGTTCGCATACAACTAGACAGAAAATGCAGAATAGAAAATCCAGTTGCTGTGGACGCGGAAGTACAGGCTTTGATTTTCGAGAATTCTTTGGAGGGTGATGTTGTCATTTACACAGATAGGTAGGTCATTCGACGAGTGACAAGTTCGTAAGCTTTTACGCTCAAGCCGGAGGGAGAATTGTGAAGGAAGATTCTAGTGCTTTTGCTTTGACCACAAGTAGCCTGACTATGGACGTCATGGCAATAAGTAAAGCAATAACATGACTCGAGACACAAACATTCATTCGGGCATATGTCCTTAGTGACTCAATGAGTATGCTCAGGAAGATAGAGATGGGGTGGGTCCGAACAGAGTGGTTGCTGTCTCTGGAGCGGTCTCGGTTGGCAAAGATTAGTTTCATTTTAGTGCCAGGGCATGCGGGTGTACTAGGAAATGAGCAGGCTTGCAGACCTTACTGTGGAAGGTAGACGAGTCATGGACCAGACAGACATTCTGAATGCTTTACGAGAAGTAAGTCGTTACGAGAACCAAGCGACGA
>JACEFZ010019145.1:0-60155 GCA_014155875.1 Cepaea nemoralis
GAGTACACGTTTACCTTTCCGAAATCAACTAAGGACTAAATGTCATGGCAGGGCAGATCAGGCTCTAGGAAATAAGCTCCGGAAGGTGAACAGTTAGAGCATTGCTTTGCGGATCCGGCAGGTTCAGTAGCTGGTCTTGTTCCAGATGTATTGGTGTTACCTTTCCTCTGAAGTCAAATAGGCAGTCAGAGAGAGAGAGGGATCATGCTACACGGGCAACACATGGTCTATAAATTCAGCCCAGGCTTTGTGTTATGGAGAGGTGTAACTCCAATATACAAACTATCATCTGTCAAGACGGCAAGGTGCCAGTCAGTTAGTTTTTCTTCTTCTGAGTTCATCTGGAGTGTCTTTCAGACGTAATTGCGGCGTGTCTCGTTATGCACCAAAACCCTTAGGCCAACACATCCGACTTTAGCGGGCGTTTTTTTTTAAAAACAGGTTAGCCGTCCTGTGGAGTTAGTTCTATTCACGCTCTTCGTACTACATTTTTGCGTGTTAAAGAGCCATTTCAGAGCCCCACACATTTCATTCTCTCTACAACTCTTTCTCATTCTCACACCACTCAATCTATCACTCTATACAGCTCTCTCCCCCTCGTTCTTCCTCTCTCTCACACTTCTTTTTTCACTCACTCTCTAATTCCTCTCTCTCTCTTTCTCTCACAAACACTGCATAGCTCTCTCTCGTTCTCACACACTCTCTCACTCACCCTGACACTTCGCTCGCCCTCTCTTAAACTCTAACGCCCAGTCTCTTGTAAGCGGTGTCTTTTACACACATTCACAGATGCACGTACACGCGAACACACTCTCTCCCTTACACTTACTCTCCCTCTCAAACACAAACGCACACTCTTAAAAAACACACACACAACCACGAACTCGCGCACGCACGCACGCGCGCGCGCACGCACACACACACACACACACACACACACACACACACACACACACACACACACACACACACACACTCAGAGATGGAGAGGGAGAGACTGTCACCTATCTGCACTCATCAAACGTTTCCTCGTGTTTACCTGTCTGTCCTGCATTAATGGCTTTCCAATCTCACTTGAAATTTCTCTATCCCTGTCCGCACCCACCCGCACTCTAGCACACTTCTGGTGTGCGTCCATCCACCCACCCCTCCCCTCCCCAAACATTTACCGACACCCGTATGCTCACGCACGCATACGTATGCATGTTCTGATGTCATAAACACTTCCACCCGAACTCTTCAGGTAACCGTGGGCGGGAGTTCCAGCCGGAAAAATAAACACATTCTCTGACCTGTAAACAAGGCAACTATACCTGTCCACTTTAGTTAAACGTGCTGGCGCTGGTATTCTTCTGCCTGGCTGGTGCTTCTTATTGCTCCCTGCAAATAGGATTTTAATCAGGCATCACACGAAGGCGGTTAAGCTGACCCAGGTGGCCATGTGGGGGTTGGGGGGGGGGGGGGGGTTGGGGGTTAAAGAGACGCTGTGCTTCTACATGAGTCATTCACGCCAGTTTTCCGGGTATTGGGGGTAAGCCGGCGCAGTTGCAAAGGATTTACAAATGTAATTCGTAATCACGCATACCGCGTTCGAAACACAGCTGCAGGCGATTTGTAGCAGAACGCCGTGCACTGGTTCTCATACTGTGGTATGTGTGCCGGTCGTTTAGAAAGCAATGGCAACCTACTGAATTTAAACTATCAAAAGCTTACAAATAGCCAAAAAATAGTGGGGCTGACAGCCGCGTCCTGTAAAGGATATGCAATTAACTTTAGAGTTGGGGAAGAAATGGGTCATCTCATATTGCCATATCCTGCTGCAGCAGTTATTTAACCTTGGAGGTAGAATGTCTGCGGAGAGAGACCAAGCCAAATGGAGTAACACCCGGTGCAATGAAGTCGACCCTCTTAACGTTAGTGCTTTTAGTGCTTTACTTATTTGCTTAGATCTAATACGAGAGCATGAGGGGGCCCGAGAAGCAAAGGGATTGACGACACCAAAGACATTGTACAATCACACGGAATGACACTATCCAGTGCCATCTGTCGGGCGCTCGAACGTCAACTATTCCTGTCCCCGTATTCTGTCTGTCTGTCTCCCCCCCCTCCACCCCGCAACCCACAACGCTTGATGGCAAAAGTGGAAGATGAGGTGATGATTAATTAATTGCTTACTTACGTTATTTACTTACTCTTATTCTTGTTGTTACTTTACAATGGATTAAAGCAGTGGTTCTCAACCTTTTTTATTTTTTTGCCCATGCACCCCTTCGCCATATGTTCAGAATGTCTTCCCCGCTTTCCTTTTTGCTCCCTATAAATCCGCTACCCCCGCCCCTACACAGTATACGTAAAAATGCAAGCTAAATTTAAAAACACATACTAAAACAAGTTTAGATGTCAACATAAAACGTGATTTGTGGGTCAACTTACGTTATAAAACGAATCTCAGAAGGGCGAGAAGTACACGACTGTAAAGTGCAGAGGGAAAAACAATACTACGTTTCTATTCTCCGCCAGTGCAACAAGAAGTTTAGTGTGTTTGTCTTTTGTGGCTGTGGGTATTGTATTTAAAAAAAAATGGCCTTATAAGAGTCAGTTTTCTTGTTTGTGTGTGTTTCTATTAATTGTTGCAGTGCAATCTTAGTGGCTGTGATTGCTGGGCATTCATAGAAGAGATGATCCTCTGTTTCCTGAATATTTTGTCTACATAATTTGCATGGGGCTATTTGTTTGGATGTTTGTGCGGCTCTCTCAGTTGTCGGGGTCATATTATAAATTAGCCTGTATGTTATTTCTTTGGATTTTGATGTGATATGTTTGCTGTGTAAGTTAGTGAAGGTGCAACTGTAGTCTTTCATATGATATTTGTATCCTCTTTTGATTCTCAGGTGTAGTGGTGGGGCTTGTTGTTGTACTAAATATGTGTATATCTGCTTGGTTGTCTGTTGTATTAAGTGTTCATTACCTTGAATTGCTTGCATAATGTTCTGTAGAAGTGCGGTAGTGTGCCGTAATAGTGCGGTGTTGTTTTGTCTATTTTCTTAATTCTGTGTAATCTAATTGCAGTATAGTATAATGCTAGCGAGTGTTGATCTGTATGATTGATGATGCGTCCTATGTGGTTGATTCTTAATGCTTGTATTTTTGTGTTAAGGTCCTGTAGTGAAATTCCCCCTCTAGTCTTCTCTTGTATTAAAGTCTTGTGCTTTATACTGTGGATTGTGTTTTTAAAGATGAATTTCCTGATGTGTTTGTTTATGTCTGTGATTGTTTGTTTTGGTGGGTCTAACACTGTGGCTAAATATAGTATTTTAGGAAAGATGAAGGTGTTTACAATAGTGCTTCGTATAAAAATTGTTGATGTCTTGTATTTGAACCTATGTAGTATGTCTATAATTTGTTTTGTCAGTGATTGCCATGTTCCTGCGTGTGTTTTTCTGGGATTGGATGGAAAAGTGATCCCATAAATCTTCATGTTATCTGTGACTGTTAGATCCGGGGGGAAATCTGCTTTATTCTTCCACTTCCCCAGACCCATTATTTTAGACTTCTGTATGTTTATTTTGGCCCCACTTCCTTCACCAAACTGTCTGAAGGTGTGAAGTATATTCGTTATGGAAGTGTTGGTTGTAGGGAAGAAAACGGTGTCATCTGCATAAGCAATTAATTTCCGCTCTCCAGACCCTTGTATAAATGTCCCTTTAATGTTAGTGTCCTGTCTAATTGCTTCTAAGAGTGGTTCTAGTGTGAGTACATATAGGACTGGTGATAGTGAACACCCTTGTCTGACAGATCTAGTGATTCTGAAACTGCCAGTGAGTGAATGATTCACCAGTACCTTACTTTCAGGAATTTTATACAATATTTCTATCCACTGTCTATAGTACTGTCCTATGTTACAGTGTGCTAGTGTTTTGTGTAAGTATGAGTGTGAGATTCTGTCAAAGGCCTTCTCCTGGTCTAAAGATAAGAGAGAGGATTGACAGTCTTTCTGGTGGGTGTATGTAATGAAATCCCTAATGAAGTGTGTATGTTGGTGTATGTTTCTGTGTTGAATACTGCACTGTTGGTCTGGGTGGATGAGTGATGGCATGAAGTTTTTAATTATGTTTGCAAGTGATTTTGCTAGAATTTTGTAGTCTGTGTTTAATAAGGAGATGGGTCTATAGTTTTTCAGCTGTGTTTTGTCTGTGTTGTCTTTAGGTATGAGTGTTATATATGACATGTTGCAAGTGTTTGGGAGTTCTTGTTTATGAAAAGCTTCTTGGTAGACTTTTAGAAGGAAATTGCCTAGGATAGGAAAGAAGTGTTGGTAGAATTCTACTGTGAGTCCATCTGGTCCTGATGTTTTGTCTTTTTGCATTTGATTGAGTGCATGTGTTATGTCGGCTAATGTAAGCTCTGTGATTAGTGTCTTTATCTGTGTCTGACAATTTTTTTGTGTATTTTAGGAATCTATTTTGTGTTTGTGTGTTGGCGGGTTCTGCTGTATATAGGTCAGTGTAGTACTGTTGGAATGTTTCTAGTATATGTACTGTCTCTGTTTGTGTGTTTCCTTGCATGTCTGTTATTGCTCCTATTTGTCTGTTGCGTTGAATGTTTTGCTCTAATGCAAGGTGCTGTCTATTGGGACTTTCTTCTGATATGTTAGTAAGTTTAGTTCGAAGGAGTGCACCGCGGAGTGTGTGTTGCTGGTGTTGTTCTAATTGTGATTCTAGTGTGTTTAGGTGTGGTGCATTCCTGTCAGTCTGTTTTGTGAGTTGTATTGCTGTCTGTATGATATGTTCTTGTTGTAGTCTGTCTTTATGTATGATGGATGCTAACTGTTGTGTTCTACACCGTATTGTATTCTTTAGTAAATCCCAAATTTGTGTTATGTTGTCCGTGGGTGTACTATTAGTGTATGTTAGAATAAGTTGTGTCACTGTTGTAAATAACCTGTATGTTGGAGTAAGGAGTTATTGAACTTCCAATGTGATGTTCTTTTTGATGGCCTTGTGTTTGTAGTGTCTGTAGTGATATGTGTTAGTACTGCTTTGTGATCTGTGTATTGTAATGTCTCTTGTAGATGTTTTGTGTGTATTATTTGGTGTGTTGAAGGTGAGTATACTCTATCTAATCTGGCTGATCTATTGTAAACCCTATTTTTGTGTGTTGTTGCAATGTTATTAGGGTGTCTGTATCGGAAAGCGTCTATTAGATTGTGTGTGTCTAGGGTATTCTTTAGTATATCCAGTTGATGTATTCCACTTCTGTCATTTCTCCTTAATTGTGTCTTGATTCCTGCTTTGCCTGCCCCTACGATATCCAAATCTGAGAGTACAAAATTGAAATCCCCTGCAAGGATAATATTTTGCCCTCTGTATGTTTGTATAAGTAACGTGTCTAATTCTTGGTAAAAGTTTGGTTGGTGATTGTAATTTGGTGGTGCATGTATGTTCACTATGGTGTATGCTTGTATAGTGTTTTCTACCTGTATTATGGAGATTCGTCCATGGTTATCCGTGTGTGTTTTAATTATGTCCCACCTGTCTGATGTCTGCAGAATAGCTGTTCCTGACCCAATTTTGTGTGTGCCTAAACTAAAGCATGAATGTTTGAGGCCTAGCTGTGTGGTGATATGTTGTGCGAATGTTTTTGAACATATATTTGTTTCTTGTAGTAGTAGAAAATCTGGTTTGTGTTTGTTTATTAGTGTGATAATATGTTGTAATTTTGTACGTATACCACAAATGTTTAAAGTAATAATAACTAAATCACTAGTCATTATAATTTAAGTAAAATCAAATGAATGAGATATAATAAGTGTATAGAATCACACGCAAAATTATTATCCTTGTTGAGTACATTTAGGCGAGCAGGTCTGTAGCGTCAAAGGTTTGTGTGGGAGGATCGTCTTGTTCCTCGTTCTTATCACTTGTGTCTGTGTCTACGAAAAGAGTGTCTGGTATGCTGTATGTGTCGTCTTCAACAGAAATAACAATAATAATAAATAGGATGCTTTAATACGAAAGCTAGAAACCCCAAGATGTCTACACATTACCCATGTGCTACAGGGGATCATAAAGGAAGCCAGAAATGGACACACCATAATCAGTGCGTTATTAGGAAAAAAAAATGTCAAACGTTGTGAAGAGAAACCAGTGTAAACCAATCTTCTGTTTAGACAGACGCGGCCTAGCAGATAAAGAAATAAATGATTTACTAAACAATATATATTACACAAATATTTAGTTCTGAAATTTTAAATAATAATCAAAATTGTGTACAGCTTTTATAATGGCAACATTCAATTGATACCCTCCAAAATATGAATAAAATTGTTACAAAAATAAACATATACTTCTCTTGCAAAATAGCTATCAGTACAAGTATAGTGAAATCTATAATTGTTCCCCTTGATTGCTAAAGCCGAAATATAACTTCAACCTTCATGAAATTATTTCCCTTGTAATAATAGAATTAAAAACAGTTTTAAATATTCAGCACAACCCAATACTGGCAACGCTGATCGCATTATGGTATGAACCGAATGTAACCTTTTATAATGGTAACATTCAATTGATACCCTCCAAAATATGAATAAAATTGTTACAGAAATAAACATATACTTCTCTTGCAAAATAGTTATCAGTACAAGTATAGTGAAATCTATAATTGTTCCCTTCAGTTAAAGTGTTCTAGGAGTTGAGATGCCCAAACTCAGGCAACCCTGCCCAGTAGCCTCTTACAGCATGCATTGTAGGTTATGGTGTGTCTATTTCTGGCTTCCCTTATGATCCCCTGTAGCACATGGGTAATGTGTAGACATCTTGGGGTTTCTAGCTTTCGTATTAAAGCATCCTATTTATTATTATTGTTATTTCTGTTTTGTACCTCTTTAAGACATAATCCGGTTCACTATGCAATGCATCTATCTATTCTATCTTCGCCGCTTTCTGCTGTGTGTGAAATGTCTGAACAATACTGACATCAAAAGGCATTTAACATTACAGTAATATCAACATTTGACACCGCCCAGTGCTCTTTAATAGACTTCGATCTTTTTACATTAATAAGAGTGGCCACCAGTGTTGCCATCTCCCTTTGATGAAAAAGCACCAAAATAGACCCCCCCCCTCCCTTCCTAAAAAAAAAAACACTAAAAAGCACCAAAAAATTTTAGGCAGCACCAAAAACAAAAGCACCAACTGTTTTTATTACAAATGTAACAAGGTAGCACCGTATAATTTATTATTATCACTTCATATTGTGACACTGCCAGCTGAAGGGAATGACATACACCCTAACTAGTACCAGATGAGGAACTACGGATTTTAATTTTGTATATATTATTCCACCGGTCTCTCTGGCCGAGGGGTTACAACACTTTCTCCGTAATCCCGTTTATCACGCAGAGTCTCGTAGCGGGCGAGAACTGGAAGCGGTTCTACCCCCGCTGGTGACTTACGGGATACCTTAGCCGGCCGCTCAGAAAGCAATGGCAAACTACTGAGCGTAATCTTGCCAAGAAATCAACAGACAGCTGAAAGATGCTGATGTTGACAGCGATGTCCTGTAAAGGATATGCGAATTAAAACCAAAAAAAATATTATTCCATTGTTTACACCTGTCATGACAGATGTATTGTCAGTGGCGAGTGCAACTAGTCTTTGCATCTCAAGTCCATTCTTGTTTAAACAATCTTTGAATTTACGCATAGTTTGTATTTAAATAAAGTTGATTTGATTTGATTTTGATTTGATTTGATTTGAATCTTTTAACGCATTGCATATTGCCTGCGCATTGCAGTCACTCACTTCATCTAAATCGTATTAATCGGGAGTTAAATTACTTGAATATTGCACGGTAATGTACTAAGACTGTTTTACTCTCTCGCTTCAGTTCAAATTCGGCTTTTTAGTGTCCCCAAAATGATTTTTTAAAGTAATTTTTACCCACCCAAAAAGCACTAAAAAGCACCCCAAAATTTTTTTGAAGCACTAAATTTGTGCGGTCGCGCTAAAAGCAAAATTTTCGCACTAAATGACTTGAAAAAGCACTAAATTTAGTGCGAAAAGCACTAAAATGGCAACACTGGTCGCTAATGCCCCGGCCTGCTCGAAAACTATTTAATTGTACTCACTATTGGGTAGTGTGACCTTTTGCTGGTGGATTCTCCCTCTCTTTCTCTCAAGCCCCACCGATCCCCACACACATACACACGGGCTGGATCAAGGCAGGTGAAATTGATGCCCACGACTTGACCCGAGTAATCTTGTTACCAGACTCACTGCTGATTGTATCTGTTGCATCGTTATGAATTATTTTTCTGCCGACTTATATTTATTGCCACCCAGAGAATGTCTTTGATAGGTGCAAAAGCAACTGAAATCACAGAAAGCGCCGACATTTCTCTGATGTTTTGGCGAAAATTTATTGAATTCACGCTAACAAACTTGCCTTACAGTAATGATTGTCGTCACCTCTGAACACTCCCGTTCCACTATGTGACGTGTTTCTCTTAAGAAAATTCCCGTGCACCACGGAGAATATTCATGATTGAACCTTATGTTTCCACGTGAAGATGTGATACATTTTATTATATGCACTTCATCTCTGACCCGTAAATTTTATACCATCCATCCATCATGTGCCATGCCGATAAGCGTGGGCGGTCATGTTTTGCCATCTCACTCGATCACCAAAGTCGTGGATCAGCTCCGTGTTTCTGTCTCAACCATGCCACTTGGCCAAGCCATCCAGGTATTTACTTCTCGGTCTTCCCCTTGGTCTCTTCCCTTCAATCTTGCCAGTTGTCACCAAGTTCTTCAATTCATTTCTTCTCATAACATTCCCAAAAAAGTTTCACTGTCTACGTCTAATGTCTCTAATCAGTTTACCATCTTCATTTGTTTCTTGAAGGATTTGTTCATTGGTTTTTCTGTCTATCCATGGTATTCTTTGCATTTTCCTCAGAAACCACATTTACACTGCGGTCAGATGATGTTAAGCTTGTCTGCTCATTGTCCACGCTTCACATCCATACACAAGTACAGGTTCTGTGTAGCACTTCAACACTCTTTTTATCGTTTCAATTTATATCTTTATTGGTCAGTATGTTTTTCATCTTGCAAAAGGCTACCTTCGCAATGGCAATTCTTGTTCTAATTTCTTCAAGGCATCTGCCATCAGATGTTATGACTGTTCCGAGATAACTTTACCGATTCACTTGTTTAAGAATATGCCCATTTACTTGTATATTACATTGTGGTATTTCCTTCTTCCCGGTGACAACCATAATCTGTGACTTCTTACAATTCAATTCTAACCCTACTTGTTCACTGTGTGCAACAGTTGCATCTACTAAATGTTGCAGGTCCTGTTCATAATATACCGCAAATCACATATAAACAAACATTGAGATCTACTGTATAATCTCCAGAAGAAAAATGTTTTGTGTTGTATGTACATAATGATTATATTCTAAATCTCATCATTCCCCCCAGTTTGTTACTGAGTTATGGATTTTTATACGGGAGCAAACAATTGTGAACGCACTATAGTCAGATATAACTGAGCTAAAGTATGACAGCATACGGTTGTTACCTGCTTTCTGTTGGCGCCGAATACTGTATTGGGCGGTGCTCACCAAACCCGACACCCGACATTGTGCGATCCTCTTCGGGCGGAGGAGCACAATTGGGGGGATACACGCTTTATCCTAGTGCAAGGAAATGCAACCTAAGGACTAAATGTCATGGCAGGGCAGATCAGGCTCTAGGAAATAAGCTCCGGAAGGTGAACAGTTAGAGCATTGCTTTGCGGATCCGGCAGGTTCAGTAGCTGGTCTTGTTCCAGATGTATTGGTGTTACCTTTCCTCTGAAGTCAAATAGGCAGTCAGAGAGAGAGAGAGGGATCATGCTGCACGGGCAACACATGGTCTATAAATTCAGCCCAGGCTTTGTGTTATGGAGAGGTGTAACTCCAATATACAAACTATCATCTGTCAAGACGGCAAGGTGCCAGTCAGTTAGTTTTTCTTCTTCTGAGTTCATCTGGAGTGTCTTTCAGACGTAATTGCGGCGTGTCTCGTTATGCACCAAAACCCTTAGGCCAACACATCCGACTTTAGCGGGCGTTTTTTTAAAAACAGGTTAGCCGTCCTGTGGAGTTAGTTCTATTCACGCTCTTCGTTCTACATTTTTGCGTGTTAAAGAGCCATTTCAGAGGCCCACACGTTTCATTCTCTCTACAACTCTTTCTCATTCTCACACCACTCAATCTATCACTCTATACAGCTCTCTCCCCCTCGTTCTTCCTCTCTCTCACACTTCTTTTTTCACTCACTCTCTAATTCCTCTCTCTCTCTTTCTCTCACAAACACTGCATAGCTCTCTCTCGTTCTCACACACTCTCTCACTCACCCTGACACTTCGCTCGCCCTCTCTTAAACTCTAACGCCCAGTCTCTTGTAAGCGGTGTCTTTTACACACATTCACAGATGCACGTACACGCGAACACACTCTCTCCCTTACACTTACTCTCCCTCTCAAACACAAACGCACACTCTTAAAAAACACACACACAACCACGAACTCGCGCACGCACGCACGCGCGCGCGCCGCACACACACACACACACACACACACACACACACACACACACACACACACTCAGAGATAGAGAGGGAGAGGGAGAGACTGTCACCTATCTGCACTCATCAAACGTTTCCTCGTGTTTACCTGTCTGTCCTGCATTAATGGCTTTCCAATCTCACTTGAAATTTCTCTATCCCTGTCCGCACCCACCCGCACTCTAGCACACTTCTGGTGTGCGTCCATCCACCCACCCCTCCCCAAACATTTACCGACACCCGTATGCTCACGCACGCATACGTATGCATGTTCTGATGTCATAAACACTTCCACCCGAACTCTTCAGGTAACCGTGGGCGGGAGTTCCAGCCGGAAAAATAAACACATTCTCTGACCTGTAAACAAGGCAACTATACCTGTCCACTTTAGTTAAACGTGCTGGCGCTGGTATTCTTCTGCCTGGCTGGTGCTTCTTATTGCTCCCTGCAAATAGGATTTTAATCAGGCATCACACGAAGGCGGTTAAGCTGACCCAGGTGGCCATGTGGGGGTTGAGGGGGGGGGGGGGGGGGGGTTAAAGAGACGCTGTGCTTCTACATGAGTCATTCACGCCAGTTTTCCGGGTATTGGGGGTAAGCCGGCGCAGTTGCAAAGGATTTACAAATGTAATTCGTAATCACGCATACCGCGTTCGAAACACAGCTGCAGGCGATTTGTAGCAGAACGCCGTGCACTGGTTCTCATACTGTGGTATGTGTGCCGGTCGTTTAGAAAGCAATGGCAACCTACTGAATTTAAACTATCAAGAGCTTACAAATAGCCAAAAAATAGTGGGGCTGACAGCCGCGTCCTGTAAAGGATATGCAATTAACTTTAGAGTTGGGGAAGAAATGGGTCATCTCATATTGCCATATCCCGCTGCAGCAGTTATTTAACCTTGGAGGTAGAATGTCTGCGGAGAGAGACCAAGCCAAATGGAGTAACACCCGGTGCAATGAAGTCGACCCTCTTAACGTTAGTGCTTTTAGTGCTTTACTTATTTGCTTAGATCTAATACGAGAGCACGAGGGGGCCCGAGAAGCAAAGGGATTGACGACACCAAAGACATTGTACAATCACACGGAATGACACTATCCAGTGCCATCTGTCGGGCGCTCGAACGTCAACTATTCCTGTCCCCGTATTCTGTCTGTCTGTCTCCCCCCCCCCTCCACCCCGCAACCCACAACGCTTGATGGCAAAAGTGGAAGATGAGGTGATGATTAATTAATTGCTTACTTACGTTATTTACTTACTCTTATTCTTGTTGTTACTTTACAATGGATTAAAGCAGTGGTTCTCAACCTTTTTTATTTTTTTGCCCATGCACCCCTTCGCCATATGTTCAGAATGTCTTCCCCGCTTTCCTATTTGCTCCCTATAAATCCGCTACCCCCGCCCCTACACAGTATACGTAAAAATGCAAGCTAAATTTAATAACACATACTAAAACAAGTTTAGATGTCAACATAAAACGTGATTTGTGGGTCAACTTACGTTATAAAACGAATCTCAGAAGGGCGAGAAGTACACGACTGTAAAGTGCAGAGGGAAAAACAATACCCCCCCCCCCCCCCCCCCCGCGGAAACCTTAATATTCCCCCTGAGGGGAATTCCCCACCGCTTGAGAACCACTGGATTAGAGAATACTAAATAAGACAAGCCAGGCAGAAAGGACTAACCAAGAATTCCAGACTGGGAACATGCCACTGTTGACTCATAGCACATCATCACTAAGAGGGTCTCCGAGACTTTTTTTTTTAACTTGTACTGTGAGCACCAAAGCAAAATCCAAAGCATATTCAATAATACTGTTTATTTCCACATATATTCGCCACAATCATAAAGCAGAAGCAGTGGCAAGCCGAGCATCATAAAACAGTAGCAACAACACATCTCAACTACTATAGTGTAGCAACAACAACAGCAGAAACAGCATTAAATCATCATAGAGCCGCAGAAACAATTTAAAACCACCATAGAGCCGCAGAAACAATTTAAAACCACTATAGAGCTGCAGAAACAATATACAACCACTATAGAGCCACAGAAACAGCATAAAACCACCATAGAGCCGCAGAAACAATATAAAACCACTATAGAGCCGCAGAAACAGCACTAAATCACCATAAAATAGTAAGCACAGTATACAATCACTACAGAGCCGCAGAAACAACGTAAAACCACTATAGAGCTGCATAAGCAGCAAAAAAACACCATAACATAGCAGAAACAGCATAAAACAATGATAGAGCAGCAGAAACAGCATAAAGCAACCATAGAGCAGCAGAAAAAAGAACAAAATCACCATATTAAGAATATAAATAATGGTATACCTACCACTATGAAACATTAATAGCAGTATTCCCACCAATATAAAACATTAATAATAGTAATTCAACCACTATAAACATTAATAACTTCCCCTACCACTATAAACGTTAACAACAGTATTTCCACCACTATAAACCAGTAACAACCACATATGTCAACCATAATACAGTGTTAATAACTACATCTTCGCCACTATAAGCATTACCAACTGCATTTCAACAATATAAAGCATTAACAGTAGTATTCCAACCACTATAAAATGGTAACAACAGTATTCCAACCACTATAAAATGTTAACAACAGTATTCCAACCACTAAAAAACATTAACAACAGTATTCCAACCACTATAAAACGTTAACAACAGTATTACAATCACTATAAAACAATAACAACAGTATTTCAACAAGTATACAATGTTAACAACAGTATTCCAACCACTATAAAACGTTAACAACAGTATTACAATCACTATAAAACACTAACAACAGTATTTCAACAAGTATACAATGTTAACAACAGTATTCCAACCACTATAAAATGTTAACAACAGTATTACAATCACTATAAAACACTAACAACAGTATTTTAACAAGTATACAATGTTAACAACAGTATTCCAACCACTATAAAATGTTAACAACAGTATTACAATCACTATAAAAGACTAACAACAGTATTTTAACAAGTATACAATGTTAACAACAGTATTCCAACCACTATAAAATGTTAAAAACAGTATTACAATCACTATAAAACACTAACAACAGTATTCCAACAAGTATACAATGTTAACAACAGTATTACAATCACTATAAAACACCAACAGTATTCCACTCACTATAAAACATTAACAGCAGCATTCCAATCACTATAAAATATTAACAGCTGTATTTCAACCACTGTAAAAGCATTTACACCAGTACACCAACCAATATACAGCAATGACAACAGTATTTCAACCACTGTAAAGCATTAACACCAGTACACCAACCAATATACAGCAATGACAACAATATTTCAACCCCTGTAAAGCATTAACACCAGTACACCAACCAATATACAGCAATGACAGCAGTATTTCAACCACTGTAAAGCATTAACAGCAGCATTCCAATCACTATAAAATATTAACAGCTGTATTTCAACCACTGTAAAGCATTAACACCAGTACACCAACCAATATACAGCAATGACAACAGTATTTCAACCACTGTAAAGCATTAACACCAGTACACCAACCAATATACAGCAATGACAACAATATTTCAACCACTGTAAAGCATTAACAGCAGTATTGCAGTCACCATAAGCAACAACCGTGTCCCCTTGTTCTTCCCAATTGTCTCATTGTTGACAGAGTTTGACTTATTATTTTGTTTATTGTCTCCTGGCGGGTTTGTTGCAATAACCTACACAGCCCTAATTATGATGTTTTCTTCCCCGTCCCCCAGACAGTTGTTCCTTCAAGCCATTCTGTCCCAGTTGCTTGATATTTGATCCCAGTTATTAGCATAATGACTCTCCGAGGCAGACATCTTTAAGGTGCAAATCCAAAATAAACTGGAAATAGATGAGAGTTCTTATTGTCTGAATGCTTTAAAATGGCTGTTAGCTGTTTATAGTACAATGGGGAAAAGCTTAATCAAGTCAAGAAATGCAAATACGTGGAAGCAATCATAACATCCGGTGGGAAGAGGTCAGCATGGCCAAATAGATATGAGCATTTGTTCTTAAACATCCGGTGTGCTGATGCTGAGGTAGGGGGTTCAGTCCCTACATCGGTCAGCTGTACTAAAATGTTGACTTCATGTCCGTGACTTGGGGACATTAATTACAAGTACCTCGGATGTCTGAGTGGGTTCTCCTGATGGCGAGGGGCACTGGAAATAGCGGGAAGCGAATCTCATCATCATCATGTGCCATGCCGATAAGCGTGGGCGGTCATGTTTCGCCATCTCACACGATCACCAGAGTCGTGGATCAGCTCCGTGTTCTTGTCTCGACCATACTGCGTGGCCAAGCCATCCAGGTATTTACTTCTCTGCCTTCATCTTGTTCTTTCCCACTCAATCTTGCCAGTTGTCACCAAGTTGTACAATTTATTTCTTCTCATAACGTGTCTAAAAACAATTGCGACTGTCTACATCTAATTTCTTTAATTAGTTTATGGTTTTCATTTGTTTCTTGTAGGACTTGGTCATTGGCTTTTCTGTCTGTCCATGGTATTCTGTGCATTTTTCTCAGAAACCACATTTCCACACCCAACATTAGGAAGCAGGTAGCACCGTCTACTGTCATAGGGTAGCTCAGTCATTTCTATGACCTGAGTTTCATAGTGCATGGATAGAACTACAGAAAACCTGACATTCTTTCCTGTGTTGATGTACTTAGGACACACATCTAAGAACATCTGAAGCTAAATGAGGCTATTTATGTTTGAAATTGGCTAGCCCTGTCAAACAGTGAGCTCTCTGTTCCAATTATAGTGTATGCCATGTTTAGTAGATCTGATGTTGGCCAGGAAGCAAGGCATCATGATACAAGGAACATAATTACCCCAATTCATGCCTACCAGAGGTTTCTGTGTCCTCCTGACAAGAAATGTATGAGTTTATATGTTGGAGGCATGTCTAGGAGTTGTGTGGTCGTGGCTGGCCAACGCAGTGAATTGTTTGTTCATTGTGATATTTTCTACAGTGTCTTTGTTGCACATGGGTGTCTAGTTGTACTAATGTAGCGAAGAGCCTTTTTGTATAAGTCTTCCTTCCTTCCTTCCTTCCTTCCTTCCTTCCTTCCTTCCTTCCTTCCTTCCTTCCTTCCTTCCTTCCTTCCTGCCTGCCTGCCTGCCTGCCTGCCTGCCTGCCTGCCTGCCTGCCTGCCTGCCTGCCTGCCTGCCTCCTTCTCTCCCCTCTCTCTCTCTCTCTCTCTCTCTCTCTCTCTCTCTCTCTCTCTCTCTCTCTCTCTCATTCTTTCTTTCTTTCTTGTCTGCCTGCCTGCCTGCCTCCTGCCTGCTCGCATCGCTAACTTCCTCCCTCCCTGTCAACCTCTCTCTCTCTCTCCCTTCCTCCCTCTCACCCTCTCTCTTTCCCTTCCTCCCTCTCACCCTCTCTCCCTTTCTCCCCCCCCTTCCTTGACTTCTGCCTGCCTGTCTGTTTCTCTATTTCTTCCTTCCTTCCTGGTTGTCTGACCTTGCCACTCTCCTCTAATCAAACCTAGCACCTTCTAGAAGAGATCTGGTGTCATGTAAACATACAGTTTACATACAGGACCCCCTTTTTTTTACATATCATGGGGTATTTTCAGTACTATGTTGCTGGCTCTATATGTTCAGACCAAATAGCTCTTGATGGGTGATCTTGATGGGAGTCTTCGGGGCAAAGTGGTCAAGCCGTTTAACTCGGGCTCTGAAGGTTGTGGGTTCGATTTCGGGCCGTGTCCTTCGGTTCACGATTTAAATTTTTCGGAGACTCCTGTGGGTCTGTCGCTACAGCTGCGGAGTTCGTGCTTTGTGCAACGCTTTCTGCCCTGCGGAAAGAGACTGAGACATACGGGATAAAACCCGGTGCAATGAAGTTGACCCTGTTGACTTTTAAGCGACTTTTAAGTGGGTGATTTCCAGGCCTGTCCGTGGGACAAATTTTTCTGTTGCAACCCATCCCCTCCCATAGTAATTTATGTATGTCCCATCCCATTCCATGGGATTTCCATTATAATATTAATATGGCATACAGTTCAAATAAAATTATGAAATTTATGAAAGTTTAGGTTTAGTGTCTAGAACTCCTTACTCCAGATGAAACAACTGACCCACAGGGAATAAATGAACTTCTATTTGCAGACGATCAGTGCCTGTTTTACAGCAATGAGGGCAGACTACAAAATCATATTACTAATCTGAGTTCAACCTGCAGCAGATACAATATGAGTATAAACACAGCCAAGACCGAAGTAATGCAAGTTAGCAGATCGCCAGGCCCACTAAGTATACAGATAAATAACACACCTTTGAAACAAGTCAAAGCAAATACCTTGGAATTATGATCACAGAAGATGGCAGATTGGAGAGAGAAATTGAAATCAGATGTCAAAAAGCTAGTGCACGTACATATCAACTATCACCCTTACTGAAACATCCAAACATACCCATGTCCGCAAAACGACAGATAATAAACAGCATATTCACACCAACCCTATGCTACCAATCTCAAACCTGGACTTTATCCAAATTACACCTTCGCAAAATCAACACCTGCGAGATGAGATGCCTGAGGAGAGCTGCCAACTTAACAATCCGAGACCGAGTAAGAAATGCTACTATCAGACAGACTGTGGGATCAACACCTTGTGCCACATTTATTGAAAGACAGAAGATCAAGTGGTTAGGCCATGTTGTTAGAATGCATTCATCAGCAACTACCATCACTGGCCTTACATCAAAGATCATCTGCGACGAGACCACGAGGACGTCCAAGAAGAAAATGGATTGACGACATCAGAGACATAGTACAACCACACGAAATGACACTATCCAGTGCCGTCCACCGGGCGCTGGAGCGCAAATTATTCCTCCCCACTACGCTTGACGGCAGAAGTGGAAGATGATGATGATGATGTCTACTAAATAGGACTACATGTACAAACAGACATGTAAAACAACAGAATTTATTAATTTTAATATTCAAGAGTATTTTATTTTTAAAAAAGTTTAATCTAAATATGACAATTCAGTGTCATTCTGACACTCTCATTCTGTTTCTGGGTCACTCTGCTCATTCAGCACATTATCAATTTCCTGCTCATCGCCTGTTTCTGGGGTCATCAAACTTAAGTGCTTTGTTTGTTGGAGGAGTAAAAAATAAGTCAAAATCACTTTTTGACTTTTGTTCTACAATTTCTGCTACTTCACATACAGCAGATGATTCAGAAGAAAGATTTGAATCCTGGATGAATGAAATAACAGTTGGAACAACCGACTTAGAAAAAGTGATCCAAACATTGGCCTATTTATTGGTGTCCACATTCCCTTTCTTCTTAGTAACAACTGACTTGACCATGTCTTCTATTTTGGCTTTAATGTCAACTCCAGTAAGGAATGCTGCAGTAACTGCCAGAGAACTGCCGCAATATGGCCAAAGTTTTTCTCCAATAATTTTCTGAAAGTTCTGACAATATTTCTTCACCTCGCTGCTGGAAGTTTCTTCGTCAATATCAACAATAACTTTGTACAACTGATAGTCTAGGAGGAAGTATAATAGCAAATTTAAATGAGATGTAGCACCATCAATGTCTAGTTTGTCAAAAAAAGTTTTCAATTTCTCATGTATATACAGCATTCCTTTAATCTGAGCAATATTTGGAATGTGGTTTAAGAATTCTTCATTATCTTCAATTTTTCCAGTCATGTCATACTTTTATAATTTTAATTGCTGGTGAGCACCAAAATGTAATCTTATATAATAAAAGGCTATGTGTATTTATTTATTGATCCGGTGTCCCACCACAAGATAAAGAATAGATACAAATATATAAAGAAAAAAGAAGGATAAAAAGCTTCTTTTTTTTTTTTTTGCACTCGCTCGCTTTGAACTCAAGCATAGGCCATACACACTATTCATAGTAGTGATGGACTGCATTTTGCTTTCCCTAACAGTGTCCCTCGCCATCAGGCAAACCCACTTTGACTTCAGAGGTACTTGTAATTTACGACCCCAAATCAAGGACGACAAGTCAACATTTTAGTTCAGCTGTCCGGTGTAGGGGTGTAACCGCTTACCTCAACATCAGCACACCGAATGCTATCTCATTAGTTAGATATAAATTCTGTTCATATTCTATAGTTATGGGTTCAGGTGGTTGATTGACCTCGCTAATGAAGACACCTTTTATAAAGTTCCGCTTATTTGTACACTGTTTCTTCAGAGAAGTGCTGTTGTCATTTGAAGGCGACAGGTTTGACTCCTGGTGTGTCAGCTTGTGTGTGCATAGATTGTCAAAGTTTATGTTGTCTAGCATGTACCCTTATCTCTGCTTCTTTTCTCTGCTTATATGAGTGCCAGAAATGGACTGGAGAACTTAGTGACAACTGGCAAGATCGAAGGGAACAGACCAAGAGGAAGGCCGAGAGGAAAATATCTGGATGGCTTGGCCACGTGGCATGGACGAGACAGGAACACTGAGCTGATCCACGACGCTGGTGATCGAGTGAAATGGCGAGTCATGACCGCCCACGCTTTCTGGCAAGGCACATGATTGATTGATTGATTGATTGATGAGTGCCAGCTAATACATTTGAATGTATGTCACTTCTCCTGCTACTTCAGTGGCCTGAGCAGTTCCGCAACATTTGGTATTTATGTTTATTACACTTAATTGTAGTTGTTTCCATGAAATGGGATCTTGTTCTGTAATTACACATTTCTAGAACTGATAATGTAACACTCAACATTCACAGATTGACCAAGGAGGGACAACTTTACCAGAGAGGGATTACTACCTCAACAAATCTATCACAGAGGACAAGGTATCTAGCATGATTAATTGAATGTTTGTTACTACCTCAACAAGTCTATCACAGAGGACAAGGTATCTAGCATGATTAATTGAATGTTTGTTACTGCCTCAACAAGTCTATCACAGAGGACAAGGTATCTAGCATGATTAATTGAATGTTTGTTACTACCTCAACAAGTCTATCACAGAGGACAAGGTATCTAGTATGATTAATTCCCCTCTGCCATGCGTCCACCTTGACGAGGTAGAGGGGCTTGCGTATTCCAATGACCCCAAGAGCTATGCCGACGGTAGCACAGCTACTGGTAGGGTGACCCATGTCGGACAGGTCAAGGGAGAGGGACCAGACGAAGTGACGCACAAACCTACTGCCTTGTAGGTAGACTGGGGACAGTCAAAGGCAAGGGAAAGCATCCCGAAAAATGCTTGTCGAAATCGGATGTACTGAGCCACAGGCTTGACAAAGAAGTGCAACGTAACTTTATCATTTCATGATGCCACAGATGAAAATTAATCGTTATGGTGCTAATCCCGTGAAGTCCCATCAGGCGGTGATAGTGCCGGGCCCCCTGCCTCGAGGGGGTCCACCCATGACTACTGGTGGTCACCTTCCCCTGTGCTGTGGAGTCAAGGCACAGAGGAGTAGGTTAAGAGCTATTGACCAAATACCAAGGACACTCAACATACTACAGTGGAATGCCGAAGGAGTTTATAACAAGAAAGAACCCCTGACACAGCGTCTTCATAAAGATAGAATAGATGTGGCATGCATTCAAGAGACACACCTCAACGCCAAGCGCAAATTTTCAGTCAGGGGATATCAGGCCACACGTTTCGACCGCGAAGGACATAAAGGAGGAGTTCTAATACTTACACGAAATACAATACCTTGCAGCGAAGTATCTGTGATCTCTGACAACCAAACAGAAATTATAGGTGTTGATATAATGATAAAGGACGTGAAAATAAGAATTTACAATCTTTATAGCCCAGCAGATAAGGACCTTACACTCTCAAACATGAAAATAACTGACACAAATTGCATTATTGTCGGAGACTTTAATAGCCGTTCAGAAAGATGGGGATACCCAGATACTGACAAAAGAGGAGATGAAGTGGAGGACTGGGAAATAGACTCAAATCTCCATCTACTCAACAAAGCGGATGACACACCGAGCTTCTACTCTAGAAGATGGATTACCACTTCTACTCCAGACTTAGCTTTCTGCACAGGAGACATCCTCCACAAAATCGACCGCCATGTGCTGGACCAATTAGCAGGTAGTGACCACAGACCAATCAAGCTTGTAATGAATATGGAGTATGTTCCACAGGAACAAAAGCCCTTGCCCCGCTGGAATTACAAACGAGCAGATTCGGACAGATTTGCCACACTAACAGACAAATATTGTGAAAACATAAATACACGATATGGCAACATGAAGCAAATGGTGGAAAGTCTAAACAGAGCAATAATACAGGCAGCCACTGAGTCCATTCCAAGAGGAGCGAGGAAAAATTACAAACCATACTGGACTGAAGAACTACAAAATTTGGAGGACAAAGTTGAAGATGCCAGGAAGACAGCAGAGAGAGAACAAACAATTGAAGCGAATATCTCTCTCAAAGCCATCTCAGCAAAATATAAAAGAACAGTAAATCAAACAACAAGAGATTGTTGGAGGGAAAAAACAGAAAACCTGAATTTTGACAGGGATGGAAACAAACTATGGAAACTAGTGAAAGCCATGAACAATGAAGGACCTAGAAACAAACAAATAACAATTAAACAAGGAAATGCCTTGCTTACAGGAAAAAAGGCTGCAAATGCACTAATGGAACACTATGCCAGTGCAAACCACATTGATATTACAACCTGAACAGAAGAAAGCAATTAAAGATAAACAGATACATCATAGTAATACAGAGACAGCAACAGAATATATGATGGCAAATCTAACAATGGAAGAAATGGAACAGGCAATGAATACCCTAAAAAAGGAGGAAGGAAGCTATACTAATACCAGTCCCAAAGAAAGGAAAAGACCTGGAAGAACCAAATGGCTATCGACCTATCAGTCTACTTAGCTGTGTAGGAAAATTAATGGAACGCTTTATCAATGGCAGGCTAACATGGCATCTGGAAGAAAACAAACTCTTAACACCACACCAAGCAGGATTCAGAAAGTACAGATCCACTGAAGATCAAATAACCTATATAGCTCAGGAAATAGAGGATGCCTTCCAAGAGAAAACGCACACACTAGCGGTCTGGATAGATTTAGAAAAAGCATTTGATAAAGTATGGAAGGAAGGACTGAAAGTAAAACTGCAAAAAATGCATGTTTGTGGGAAAATGTACAAATGGATCAGCCACTACCTTGAGAACAGAACTGCCAGGACAAAAGTACAAGGACAAACCAGCAAAATGATGCTGTTGGAGCAAGGTGTCCCCCAAGGAGGAGTTCTTTCACCAACATTATTCCTAGCAGTATATAAACGACATCACGGAAAATTTTCCAGCCAGAGTACACACATCATCCTTTGCAGATGACCTAGCCATATGGACATCTGAAGAATATATTAGTACAGCTAACAGCAGAATACAGCAAGCCCTATTAGCACTAGAGGACTGGTCAAAATCATGGCTAGTGAAGATAAGTGAGGAGAAAACAACATGCACAGTGTTCTCCCTCTCAAATAAAACTCAGCAACCTAAGCTGTAATTGAATGGAAAAATATTGCGCCATGAAGAAAATCCAAACTATCTCGGAGTCACCTGTGATCGTCGCCTGACATGGAAAACACAGGTTGAGAAAAATCGAACAAGAGCAAGGCAAAGAATGGCAATCATGAAAAAGCTTGCTGGTACAACGTGGGGAGCAGATGAGAAAGTTCTCAAGAAGCTATATACTGGACGGGTGAGGCCAGTACTGGAATATGGCATTGCAGCTTGGGCAACAGCAGCTAAGTCAAACTTTAACAAAATAAGTAGAGTCCAAAACCAAGGAATGCGAATCATAACTGGAAGCCTGAAGACAACGCCTATTAATGAACTAGAAAAGATCACTTGGTTACAACCAATGCAGGACAGAAGAGATAGCAGAGCCCAGCAACAAGCAGAAAAATTTAGAAGATTGACAGACCACCCTATGTATAACAGGTTTAATGGTTTTGGAAAAGGAAGACTGAAGCGTAGCAACTTTGTAGAAACTGCAAAACGAAAGATTAGGGCAGATCCCATACTTAACATATCAACAGTCAAGCCCATTTACTATGCACACAACTTCCCAGCTTGGAGACAGCAGCAACTGCCTGAGATGATAGAAAACATTCCTGGTATTGAGAAAAAGAACACTCAGCATGAAACCGAAAGAAGAGAAATAACCCTAAACTACATAAAAGAACATTACCCAAGCAGCAATTGGACCCATGCATATACAGATGGATCAGCCAAAAATTCAATAGAGAATGGAGGAGGAGGAATTCTCCTAAATTTAAAAAATGGAGTGAAAAAAACACATTCAGTGGCAACTGGAAAGTTTTCAAGTAACTTCAAAGCAGAGGTAGAGGCTCTGAAAACTGCAGCAGAAATGCTCTTGATGGAGGAAAATAAAGAGAAGCAAATAGCTGTCTTCACAGATACAAAGTCAGCTGTCTCAATATTGAAGAGCAATAACAGCACAGAAATAGCTGACCTAAGAGCAGCACTCCATGGTCTAAGCCAGAAATCCAAAAAAGTTGTAATACAGTGGATCCCATCACATTGCAGTATACCTGGAAATGAAGAGGCTGACAGACTGGCAAAAGAGGGCGGACGACTACCACAGCCTGACATAGACATAACTTACAATGAGGCAAAGAGGTTGATAAAAAGCACCTATAAAACCAAATGGGAATCAGAGCATCCAGGCCACCAGAAGGATGATGCATATTACAAACTCGACCGAAGAGAACAAGTAGCAATCTTCAGACTCCGCACAGGACATAACAGGCTGAAATACCACTTGTTCAATAAACTAAAAATAGGAGATACCGATGAATGTAATTGTCGAACTGGAAAAATGACAGCAAAACATTTGCTGCAGGATTGCCCAATATATGCAGAACAGAGAAAGATATTTTGGCCCACACCTGCTTCATTTGAGGACAAGCTCTATGGAGATATCAACAAGCTCAAGTTGACCGCAGCTTACTTAAACTACATACAGGTTGACATTTAAAGGTGTATGAAGAAGTATTCAGACTGCCACACTTCATACCACAGGTATGTCGGTTACAAAAGCCTCCCAGAGGCATGAAATGGAATATTGCTCGGATAGCAAATCCATTACGTGGAAAGTCTGAATCAAAAGCTCACTGTGTGAGCTTCATAAAAGATGGAAAAAGTGTCCTAGTGGCACGAAATGGAATATTGCTTGGATAGCAAATCCATTACGTGGAAAGTCCGAATCAAAAGCTCACTGTGTGGGCTTCAAATAAGGTGGAAAAAGTGTCCTACTGGCATGAAATGGAATATTGCTCGGATAGCAAATCCATTGCGCGGAAAGTCTGAGTCGAAAGCTCACCGTGTGGATGTCATCTGCACACTGCATTCTTCTGGTTTCCGGAAGAACAGTCTGTGGTGACTGGAAGGCCCAATATACGGAAGTGAGGCTAAGCAGCCATGTGCAGAACGTGACGATTCCTTGGGTGAGCCCAGTACCAGAGCGCTGTGTGTTGGCTCTGCAATTATGGAAGCCTCCTTGGATGGCGGGGAATGCTCATGGTCTGCCCCTGCCTTCCCTTTGAGGGCTGACCAGGATGTCTTTGGCTGTTCTATATGGGCCAGCTAGGATGGGAGATAACACCACACCAGTGAGAGTCAAACGTCCTAAGAAACCCCCGGGAAGGTTAACCCGGTCAACAAATGCCCGCAGAAGTCGGATGTGTCGGCCTAACGGCGCAAGAACGCAGCTCTGCTGTAAACAGGCACAACGCAATCACATCCGAAAAAAAAAACTCCGGATGAACGAAGAAGAAGAAGTATGATTAATTGAATATTTGTTACTACCTCAACAAGTCTATCACAGAGGACAAGGTATCTAGCATGATTAATTGAATATTTGTTACTACCTCAACAATTCTATCACAGATTTACCATTTAATTGAATGTTTGTTACTACCTCAACAAGTCTATCACAGAGGACAAGGTATCTAGCATGATTAATTGAATGTTTGTTACTACCTCAACAAGTCTGTCATAGAGGACAAGGTATCTAGCATGATTAATTGAATGTTTGAAACAGTGAGCTCTTCAAGTGCTATAATTCTCTTTTCTTCCTTATTTTTCATCAGTATCTTGTTCAACATTTCTGGGGTGTCATTAGGATGTATATTATATGTTATGTATATTTAAGTATTCATTTTTCTATATAATTTTATACAGATATTGTTTTTCAAACCAGTGCTGCGGCATAGGGGATCGTGATATGCAGTTTCATAATTCTCTGACATACCGAATCAAAGGTTTGAAATTAGCAGCAGGTGATTCGGATGCAGATTGCTTTATGTTGATTTCAGTGGTATGAAGCGCCAGCTGGTCAGAAAGCAATGGCTTAACTACAGTTGCCTAGTAAATCACAGACAGCCAATAAATGCTGGGGTTGATTGCAAATTTTGTAAAGGAAATGCAGCTAACTTTATTGTTTTTCAACCTACATTATATTATTTTATAATGTATGTATAGTGAAGTTCTGTGTGTCATATAGTTGAATAGAGTTGAGTCAAGAACCAACATCATTGTACTTGAGACATATCATAAGCGCTCAGTATACAGATTATAATCTTCTATGGAATGAGTATAATTTGAAACTTGGATTTATAGCTTTTAAAATTTCATTTTAGACTTTCCATATATATTTCCTATATATGGATTTTAATGCTACTTACATATTGCTTAACCTTTCTTCACATTTCTCTAGAGCCATCTATTCACAATATGTTTTCCACTGACATAGGTGGGTTGCAGTGGGACACATAATCTGTGAGTGGTTTTCTCCGTAGTGTATACTTCCTTAACTTCAGTAAGTAATATGTAGTATTATTTTGCTTCTGACATAATTTTTTTTATTTATTCACTCTCTTCGACAATGACCAACTAGACACGCCTAAAAAAAAGGTGTCTTCATTAGCCAGGTCTATCATCCACATGAACATACAACTATGGAATCTGGACATAATTTGTATCTAACCATTACTCTGTGGCGAAGTGGTCAAGCTGTTTGACTCGTGTTCCGAAGGTTGTTGGTTCGATTCCAGGCCGCGCCGTTCGGTTTACGAGTTAAATGTTTCGGAGACTCCTGTGGGTCGTCGCTAAAAGCTACGGAGTTCGTGCTTTGTGCGACGCTTTCTGTGCTGCGAAAGAGACCGAGCCATATGGGATAAAACCCGGTGCAATGAAGTCGACCCTGTTGACTTTTAAGCGACTTTTTTATCTAACCATTGAAATAGCACCATATTTCTCATAATAGTTAAATTCACTTTCAGATTCTGTCTGCCTACCTGAAGTACATGGTGACCACATTTCAACTTCTTGGAGCTCCAAACGAGACATACACTAGAGAGCAGATGATAAAAGTCATCGAGTTTGAAACAGAAATCGCCAATGTAAGTAACACTTGACATTTTAACCACAGGCCAATTTTAGGGCAGGAAGTGGAATTTTTTGTGTGGAGTTCGCTTGCTTTCAACTCAAGCGTAGTTCATACTTGTTACTTCTAGTAGCACTGGACTGAATTTTGCATGTGGAATAGCTTTCCCTATTACCAGTGTACTTCGCTATCTGGCGAACCCACTCCGTCTTCAGAGGTACTTGTAATTTACCTCCCCAAGTCAAGGATGAGAAGTCAGCATTTTAGTCCAACTGACCAGTGTAGGGATTGAACCCACTACCTCAGCATCAGCACATCGGATGTGTTAGAATGATCGCTGGTATCCATTCAGCCATGCTGACCATCAGAATGGGAATGAAAGCCTGACTTATCTTCAGTAAAAATAAAACATACAAAAATAAGCCTCTTACCAGGAAGCTGCTGTGGGTATGTGAAGTATTAGAACTATCACACCTGTCAGGCCTGCGTGCATGAAGGAAAGGGGGACTGGTATTTCCCTCCTGTAGCGAATGGCATACCCCGCCAGGCATGGACAACTCATCCGACCATGCATGTTGCTGTTGTGACGGCAATTTATTTATCTGGAATGATGCCATGCAGATGTACAGATTATGATGTGTTTGTTTTACTTCTAATTCAGTGGACATTGAAGGTATTGGGGTGAACTCTGGTCATATAGAATGATAGTGAAACCATTCAGATCTGATGGAAATGGAAAACCACAGAGTTGACGGACAACATGAAGGCATGAAATGCTGAGTGACATGTTCACATTGAAAGCTCAGGCACAAGTTCAGTTAAGAGATGAGTACCTGTGACTAGAAGGTAGTGCATCTGTATGAGTTTCACTTGAGCTTCCTATCTTAGTGATCTTACCAAGAGACAATTGGAAAACTGCTTTAGTCAGCAGTCCAGCAGTTGTAGAGACAAACACTCCCTTTGTGCCCATTTGATTTTAGATGCCTCCTTCACCATCCTTATGCCGTCAGCGTCGTTTATTTTGTAAGAACAGAAGAAATATCCCATAGCACGAAGCTGCTGTGGGTATGTGAAGTATAGGGTGTATTTTTATTGACTGTGCAGTGTTTAAAAATATTGCCTGTCCAATTTTTGTATTCACCCTCTGTAAAGTTCATGCAACATAATAAGTAAATGTTATGACAAGTGATACCATTCTAAATCCTTAGTGTTAGATAGAACATCCAATATGGCAAGACACACCATTCTTAAGTTACTGAGTTAAATAGATCATACAATTTGAGAAGCCATTCTCTACTAAAGTCATGGAGTTAAATGAAGTGTTGAAGCATTGCTGTGTTTGCTCCCACAGATTACAATGCCCATGGAGGACAGGCGTGATGAGAGTAAGCTGTACCATAGCTATACCCTGGCAAATATGTCTAAATCTTTCCCACAGGTAGGCACCTGATCTGTGTGTCATACCGTATGCTTGATACTGAGTACAACAATTGTTGGTTGGTTAGTTAGTCGCGGCTCCAACTTCATGGCACAGGGTTACCCTATAATGCTCTTTTCCTGTGCCAGTGAATATCACACAAAATGCCCCATGCTGTCCCATGTAAAGAGTGGTACAGACAGCAGTACTGACAACCCAAAAGCGCACACAGGCAAGTAAGTACATGCATAAGGCTGCTGCCAGAATGCCAACACAAGCATCCGCCACAAAAATTGCAGTTCATTGTCGATGGAAGTGGCAATCACAAGAAAACCAGCAGCCACACATTACTGCATAAGGCAACCCAGTTCAGCGACCAGGCGCCGCTACAAACAACCGCGGACAGATGTAAAAGCACTCCACATGAAATCCACATCTCACAGTGTCGCACCAAACACTTATTTCAGTAGCTGGGTGACAGAACCATGCACTACCAGTCCAACATGAGGAAAATGCGTAAGCAAGCCGTAGCCAGAAGCAAAAACACTCCCACCTTAACAGCTTAACCGCCAATCCGCGATATTGGACTGGATGTACAACAATTGCAATGCTGTGTGGTAGATGTGTGAGGTGATAGAACTTCACATATATTAGGTTGGGGAATTATGACATGGAGGCCACCAGCTGACTTTATCATCACATTTTCTTCTTAGAATGTGTTTATTTGTTATAACTGTAAAATAATGATAATCACATACAAAATAGGATGATAGGACTTCACATAAACCAGGTTGCGATATTATGTGATGGAATACACTTCTCAAAAGCCAGTTATTACATTATGATGTGGAGTTGGACTTCTCCATCACTTTCCCTTCATTGAGAAATATGACAACCACTGGAGCCAGCGGAGATGTGGGTTTGAATCTACATGTTGAGAATATCATGGAAAGAGAAGAAAACCAGTGCTGAGGTATTGACAGCTGTAGGCGTCACAAGATTTAAAGATTGAGGAAAACCCACTACTGGCAATGCTGATCATATTCCGGTATGAAACTAAGGCCTTGTCCACGTCAGATTGGAAGCACTAGACTCGAGGTTTGCTCTCGTTGGGTCCAGTCAGGGATAAGCACTGCTGACGAGCTCAAACGAGAGCGAAACTTGAATCTAGTGCTTCCAATCTGATGTGGACAAGGCCTGAGTTTTGTACTGGAATACGATCAGCATTGCCAGTAGTGAGTTTTGTTCAATCTTTAAACTTCTAATCCTGAAACAACCAAATAAGTCACAAGATTTGTTACTGAAACCACGAGGAAGAGACAATAGAGAATGGATGCGACATATCAACAGGAGAGATATTGGCCTTATGTGGGAAACATTATGGGCAGTAGGGGCAGAGAAAGACAGAGAAAAATTTTATGTTGAAAGTGTAAAAAGCTGGCAACAAATACCAGTAGTAACAAAATCAACACCAGTTTAATTACAATGTCAAATGACGGGAGTGGATGGAGAGACATTATTGTTCATTTCCAGATCAGACACTCAGAGAAGAAAGGAAGATTATTGCCTTGATGTTAGAATAGAGAAATGCTGAGCATTATTTTGAATTTCTTGATAACAAGAAGTAGGTAATGTGGATAACAAACTTGCATGGATAAATGCAAGTAAACATGTGTTTCTGTTAGTTGAGCCATAACAGAGAGCCCATGGAGGGAACAGATAAGTGGCACACTTGAAACATGAGAACGAACAAGAGTTACTCACCTCAGACTGCTGTAAATATAGCCAGATAAGCGTTGCTGACAACCTATAATGGGAAATCACTGTGCAGACTATAGTATTCAGTTGTTGATGCTTGTTCCGAACGGACATTGCCCCATGTAAAATTTTCACTAGTTAGATTATGTTTCGTTCTACAATGGTACTCAGCTGAGGACAGGAAGCGCAAACCAGCAGTAGAGAAGAGTGTTTTCATTCACCTCAGTGTGTGTACAAGAAACTAACTCAAAGCCAGTGACTGATGGATTGTCATATAGACAGATGTATTTTACTCCAGGTAAGACGAGAAGGCTTTTGTTGACATAAGACTAGAGGACTGGGAGACTTGGAGATGAGTCAGGTGTATGTAAGGCGAGACATGCTTGAACTTTCTTCATTCATCATCATCACAATCACCACCATCATCATCATATCAAGTGAATTGCATTACACAGTTTCATGAAGCCTGTGGCACAGTACTATTTGAGATTGACAAGCATTTCTTTGGGTTGGTTTTCCCTAACCTTTGATTGTCTCATCTACCTACCAGGCAGCAGGTTTGTGTCTCTTTTCATCTAGTCCCTTGACCTGTTTGACATGGGAGACTCTATCAGTAGTTGCGCTACTGTCAGCATAGCCATTGGGGTCATTGGAATAAGCAAGCCCCTCTATCTCTACAAGTTGGAGACACAGCAGACGAGGACCTCTGCTTCATTCTGTCACCACATAGAGACCATATGAAGAGCCTGCTAACAACCCTGTACAATAACCCTGTACCATGTCCAATCAAGTTAAAATATAATGAATATGTTGCATCTGCAATGAGCTTGTCAGGTGTCGAAAGATGTCATAGTTACTTGTGTCGTGACCTGTGTGTGCCTTGACAAGTTTAGCAGTGTCTAATCCAGTGTAACACAACACCCCACATTTAGTAATGCCCTTGGCATTTATCTTGGCAGGAGAAGAAAACAAAGATGTATTACAAAACAGAGGTTGAAGAAAGCATTACTGAATGAGATCAATGTTGGACACATAAGATATTTCATCCATATAAAAGAGACCAAGCACTTGAATAAGAAGATAGACAGACAGGAAGATTATCTTGGTATGAAAAAGAAAACAAAAGAAAGAAGTCTTACAAAAACTGGCATTGAAGAAGATGTTACTGATTGAGATCAATGCTAGACAATTACGATACTTTGTTTCCTTAGCGACTCAATGAATATGATCAAGAGGATAGGGATGGGGTGGATCCGAAGAGAATGGTTGCTGTCTCAGGAGCTGGTCTCAGCTGGCAAAGATTAGTTTCATCTTCGTGCCAGGGCATGCAGGAGTACAAGGAAATGAGCGAGCTGACAAGCTCGCAGGTGAGGCTACGGTGGAGCGCGGACGCGTCATGGACCAGGCTGACATTCTGAATGCTCTACGAGAAGTAAGACTTTTGCGTGAACCAAGTCATGACTGTGAATCTACAACTATGGCCAGACTGCGAAAACAGCAAATTAAAAGAGGGGTGGCCAAACAAGAACATTATGCAGGAAGCCAAAGAAGATTGATGAACCAACACAGAACTGGTGTCGTTAGTCGCTACACTGCTGCGGGATTTGCTGAGGAGGGGATCTGAGTACTTATGGACTGAATGGTTCGATGTGCAATGAGGATGATCTGTCGACCAACTAACTAACTAACTAACTAGATACTTTGTATATAAAGAGACCAGACACCTGGATAGGAGTAGAAGGTCAATCAATCAATCAGATGCCGTCTCCACAATGAAGGTTGGCTGCAATGGATCTCCAACACAGTTTGTCTCTCGCCCTGACTGTAAATTCTGTCAGGCTGATGTTCATCCGTCTCTTGATGTTATCTTTCCACTTGTATTGTTGTCTACCTCTTGCTCGCTTGCCCTTAACCTTGCCCTCCAGTATGGTTTTTTTAAGAGTATCATGTCTTTTAACATGGCCGAAATATTTAACTTGCCTCCTCTTTATTTCTTTCATAACTCTCTCTTCATTCCCAGTTTTTATAGAACCTCTGCATTTGATTATTTTTGTTTCCATGAAATACGACCTATTCATCTGTATATCTACATCTACAGGGCCTCTATTCAACTTTCTAGTTGGTTGTTCAATGTCCAGGCTTCCGCACCATACAGTAGCGTTGAATATACATAGCATTCGACAATTCTCAATTTTAATGCTTTGTTTATCTCTCTAGATGTTAATACTGATTTCATGCCGTAGAAAGCATTTTTGGCCATTCCTGTTCTCTTTTTGATTTCTATTTCACTTCTGCCATCATCTGTTATTATATGTTCAAGATAGGAGAAGCTTGTTACTTGTTCTAGTTTCTCCCCGTTTACTGTGATGTTCCTTGATGACCTTTCCTTTCCACTGCTAATTATCATAGTTTTTGTTTTTTGGATGTTAATATCTAAGCCACATTCTGCACTATGCTTGTTTACTTGTTCCACTAGGTCTTAAACCTGGGTTCCCCTCTGCCGTGTGTTCACCGTGACGAGGTAGAGGGGCTTGCGTGTTCCAAAGACCCCAAGAGCTATGCCAACGGTAGCACAGCTACTGATAGGGTCACCCATGTCGGACAGGTCAAGGGAGAGGAACCAGATGAAGACGAAGAGATACACAAACCTGTTGCCTTGTAGGCAGACTAGGGACAGTCAAAGGCTAGGGAAAGCACTCTGAAAAATGCTTGTCGAAATCGGATGTACTGAGCCACAGGCTTGACAAAGCAGTGCAACGTAATTTAATCAATTCATGATGCCACAGATTAAAATTAATCAGGATGGTGCTAATCTCATGAAGTCCAATCAGGCGGTGATAGTACTGGGCCTTCTGCCTCAAGGGGGTCCACCCATGACTACTGGTGGTCACCTTCCCCTGTGCTATGGAGTCAAGGCACATAGGAGTAGGTTAAGAGCTATTGACCAAACACCCCGGACACTCAACATACTACAGTGGAATGCCGAAGGAGTTTATAAGAAGAAGAAAGACTCCCTAACACAGCGTCTTCATAAAGATAGAATAGATGTGGCATGCATTCAAGAGACACACCTCAATGCAAATCGCAGATTCTCAGTCAGAGGATATCAGGCCACACGTTTCGACCGCGAAGGACACAAAGGAGGAGCTCTAATACTTACACGAAACACAATACCTTGCGGTGAAGTATCTGTGACTTATAACAACCAAACAGAAATTATAGGTGTTGATATAATGATAAAGGACGTGAAAATAAGAATTTACAATTTGTATAGCCCAGCAGATAAGGACCTTACACTTTCAAACATGAAAATAACTGACACAAACTGCATTATTGTCGGAGACTTTAATAGCCGTTCAGAAAGATGGGGATACCCAGATACTGACGACAGAGGAGGTGAAGTGGAGGACTTGGAAATAGACTCAAATCTCCATCTACTCAACAAAGCTGATGACACACCGAGCTTCTACTCTAGAAGACGGTTTACCACTTCTACTCCAGACTTAGCTTTCTGCACAGGAGACATCCTCCACAAAATCGATCGCCATGTGCTTGACCAAATAGCTGGTAGTGACCACAGACCAATCAAGCTTGTAATGAATATGGAGTATGTTCCACAGGAGCAAAAGCCTTTGCCTCGCTGGAATTACAAACGAGCTGATTGGGACAGATTTGCCATACTAACAGACAAATATTGTGAAAACATAATTACACATCATTGGAACATGAAACAAATGGTGGAAAGTCTAAACAAAGCAATAATACAAGTGGTCACTGAGTCCATTCCAAGAGCAGCGAGGAAAAATTACAAACCATACTGGACTGAAGAAATACAAATTTTGGAGGACAAAGTTGAAGATGCCAGGAGGACAGCAGAGAGAGAACAAACAACTGAAGCGAACATCTCTCTCAAAGCCGTCTCAGCAAAATATAAAAGAACAGTAAATCAAACAACAAGAGATTGTTGGAGGGAAAAACAGAAAACCTGAACTTTGACAGGGATGGAAACAAACTATGGAAACTAATGGAAGCCATGAACAATGAAGGACCCGGAAACAAACAGATAACAATTAAACAAGGAAATGCCTTGCTTACAGGAAAAAAAAGCTGCAAATGCACTAATGGAACACTATGCTATTGCAAACCACATTGATATTATAACCACACAGAAGAAAGCAATCAAAGATAAACAGACACATCATAGTAATACAGAGACAGCAGCAGAATATAACATTTTGATTAGCAGAAGGTTTCGGAATGCGTTAACAATTGCTAAAACAGTTCCCGGTGCTGATTGTTATAGTGACCACAGATTACTTACAGGTACATTAACAGTGAAGTTAAAGAAAGTCAAGTATATAACAGGAAACACTAAATATGATCTGTGTACATTGAGAAATGACATGGAAATACAAAACAAATTCAACATAGAAGTACAGAACAGATTTGATGTATTGTCTGATCTAGAGATCCTATTTCAGGGTGTGGATGATCAATGGGAAATGTTGAAGAATTCAATCAGTTTGGCAGCAGAAACAACTATTCCAAAATTAAAGGAGGTGGGTCATAAGAAATGGATGACTGAAGAAATTTTACAACTTATGGAGACAAGAAGACTCAACAAAAATAATCCTGCCAAATATGAAGGAATTCACAGACAAGTCAGAATATTATATAAGGAGGCAAAAGAAGCATGGCTTGAGAAAAATTGCATAGAAATTGAAAAATAACACAACAGTCAAAATACAAAATTAGTGCACAAAAGAATTCAGGAACTTACTAATAAAAAAACAAGAACATCAGCAGGCTGTCTAAAAACTAATAATGGCAAAATCATAATAGAAGAAGATCAGATTCTACATGAATGGTAAGATTTTGTGAAAAACCTTTATGATGATAACAAAGATAAACAGTATGCTATTCAATTTAATAATGAAGGACCGCCAATTTTGAAGATGGAGGTTCGGAATGTTCGGAATGTTCTTAAACATATGAAAGCTGGCAAGACCCCCGGTTCAGATAACATTACAACAGAAATGATTAAAGCTTTAGATGAATATGGAATAGATCAAGTCACCAGACTGCTGAACACATTGTATGATACTGGAGATATACATTCTGAATTATGTAATTATGTATTTATTGCAATCCCAAAGAAATCAGGAGCCTTGGAATGTGATCAACATAGAACAATTAGTATAATGAGTCACATCACGAAGATTTTGCTACGAGTTATCATGCAAAGAGTGAGAAAGAAAATACAACCTGAAACAGGGGAAGAATAATGTGGGTTTGTAGAAGGAAAGGGTACTGTAAATGCTGTGTATATGTTGCGTTCAGTTATTGAACATTATATAGAAGTAAACAAAGATATACATCTTTGCTTTATTGACTACACAAAGGCTTTCGATAGAGTAAGACATGTCAACATGGTAGATATGCTTGGAGACCTACAAATTGATGGGAAAGACATTAGACTTATTATTACTACCAATTCAACCCCTGGCACATTTTCTATACATCTCATGGTATGAAAATGAATCAGTATAGTAAAGGTGCCTTTTACATTGGACATATGGTAAGGGACTCGTGTTTGTAAACAGAAGTCGGCACTCGGTGGGTGGTGTGGTCTGAGTTATGCCAGCCGCCTTCACTTACCAAGACATTTTCTGGGAAAATATCTGCTCCAATGCAGATTTCAACACATGATCACCATGCTGGCAGGCAAGTGTCCAGCCATGACACTACCACGGCTCCCTAAACAAATGAGTATGCATGGATTAATTACATTGGGAATCAATACTACTGTTGTAGATGGCACAATATAACTCTGCTGACTTCCCTCTATGTATCCATATGTCTTGCACACCTTCGGCTACATGTGTTCTTATTTGGCACCCTTCACAGCTGAACTTGTGCGCCGCCTTCCTAGCAAGGAAGGATGTTTAATGGACTGGCAACGTTTCATACCTGTATTTTTTCTGTTTGCGTTTTAATATTACATGTTCTAATTTAGTGTTTTTCTTTAATCTGCTTGTGTTGTTCCTGGGGGAGATTATTATAATCAAAATGTTGAATTGTTTTGTCGTAGAATACTTATGTTTATTTTATTAGGCTTTTGGATATCATCATTATTTCCCCCTTGAGAATCTGCAGTGGTTCAAATCGCATCGGTAACTTACGGGGTATGTGAGCCGGCCGCTCAGAAAGCAATGGCAAACTACTGAGCGTAATCTTGCCAAGAAATCAACATACAGCTGAAAGATGCTGGTGTTGACAGCGATGTCCTGTGAAGGATATGCAAAAAAAAAAAAAAATGTTGTGGAGTTCACTGTAAGTTATGTACACTGTGTTTGTGTTTAGGGTCTCTCACTTTGCCACAGGAGTTACCCCTATCTAACTGTTTTTATTTGCTGCATTGGTTTGGTTTCCTCCACAGATCAACTGGGTAGACTTTGTACACAGCTTGCTAGACACAGTCAACCTGACCATGTCGCTAACAGACAGGATTGTGTTGTATGCTCCAGAGTTTATGGACAAGCTCAATACAATGCTGGCAGACTATGTCTCCACTCCAGAAGGAAAGCAGTGAGTTTTTCTTCCTCTTTATGATAGTTGAGAGTTGGTGAGGAGTGGCTGGCCGAGTGACTAAGATTGCTGGGTTCTTCTTCGGGAGACCCATGTTTGAATTCTTGGTAAGGTGTGGATTGTTTTCTGCTGGGGGCAAAAAGAAAATCCTAACCTGCACAGTTCGCGGCGACTGCACTAGCCAGGTAGCCTTAATTCCTCAGGCTCAAGACCCCACTGCCATACACCGCAAGGTACTATAGGCAGTTGAAGACAGAGAGTTTTTCATGACAGAAAGTTGATGCAAGAAATAAGAGAGACAAGTGACATATTTTGGCCACAATAAAAGATACAGCACTCTTGTGTAAACCACACTGGAGAGTTGAGTCAAGAACAGAACCGGCATCATGGCACTTGGGACATTCCCATGCATGCTCCGTCCTAATCTTCAACAGCCAGAGAAGAGTTCCAATACTAAGAGTACCAGAGGCAGTCTGATTAAGTGTCTGTCTGGCCTTAGCTCTTCATAAAAGAGGCTCATGCAGACCTCTCTACTCTCTCTCTCTCTCTCTCTCTCTCTCTCTCTCTCTCTCTCTCTCTCTCTCTCTTCTCTCTCTCTCTCTCTCTCTCTCTCTCTCTCTCTCACATAGGCATCTGATTGTATTGATGTATCATCAGAGATTTTTTTGGGTTTTTTCTTTCTTTCTTTCTTTCTTTCTTTCTTTCTTTCTTTCTTTCTTTCTTTCCTTCTTTCTTTCTTTCTTTCTTTCTTTCTTTCTTTCTTTCTTTCTTTCTTTCTTTCTTTCTTTCTTTCTTTCTTTCTTTCTTTCTTTCTTTCTTTCTTTCTTTCTTTCTTTCTTTCTTGATCTACATGAATTGTTTTTGTTTACAGGATCCTCACAAACTATCTGTTATGGGATGTTGTTAGTGACTTTGCTGGATTCCTGTCCAAGCCATTTAGAGATGCTAAAAAAGAGTTTCTGGAGTCAATGTCAGGTCAGTATTACCAGGTACATGATGTCACATTCACGTGTATCACTTATGAAAACTATATTCACACTCGCTATTTGTGTTGACATCTGTGGCTTAGGAGTAATGAATGCAGCTTCACAATCCCGACATTCCAGGTGTCAGCTGCTATCAACCTGGGAGCAGAGTGTGTATCTCACAAAGCTATGAGAATCGGCCATTCAGAAAGCAATGGCAAACTACTGAAGGTAAAATTTCCCGAAAATCACAAATAGCCCATAAATGCTGGGATTGTTTGCGGTGTCCTTTGAATACAGTGCATGCAACTAACTTTTATCTGCAGAAAAAAATGCTGTCCTTGAGATGTGAAGTGATCATATAATCATCAGGTGGACACTCCTGTGCTGAAGTTCACACCCCCCCCCTCCCCCCACCACCACCCCACCCTGACAGTCTTTTGAAATGTCTCTCTGTCATACACCAGATGTCCTGTCTCAGTTGCTGCCTTGTGTGGATTGTTTATCACATCTTCAGCCCATCTGTGTTGTGGTCTTTCTCTTCTGTTGTTGCCATGTGTAAATTGTTTACTATGTCTTCAGCCCATCTGTGTTGTGGTCTTCTTCTTGTATGTTTCCTCAGCACACATCCCTCCATTGTTATCTTGTCCAGGCAGTTATATGAAATGTTATGACTTCCAATATTCTAGACCAGTGATGGTATAATGAGGTAGGGTGGTCTGTCCACTTCCATACTGTTTTCCTTTCTCAGACAATTTTCCAAATCATTCTGAAAATTACTCATTTTGTGAAACTGAGATGACCCCAGAGCTGAAGGAAACTGAGATGACTCCAGAGCTGTAGGAAACTGAAATGACTCCAGAGCTGTACAAAACTGAGATGACTCCAGAGCTGTAGGAAACTGAAATGACTCCAGAGCTGTACAAAACTTAGATGACTCCAGAGCTGTATGAAACTGAAATGACTCCAGAGCTGTATGAAACTGAGATGACTCCAGAGCTGTATGAAACTTAGATGACTCCAGAGCTGTAGGAAACTGAGATGACTCCAGAGCTGTAGGAAACTGAGATGACTCCAGAGCTTTAGGAAACTGAGATGACTCCAGAGCTGTAGGAAACTGAGATGACTCCAGAGCTGTAGGAAACTGAGATGACTCCAGAGCTGTAGGAAACTGAGATAGCTCCAGAGCTGTAGGAAACTGAAATGACTCCAGAGCTGTACAAAACTGAGATGACTCCAGAGCTGTACAAAACTGAGATAGCTCCAGAGCTGTAGGAAACTGAGATGACTCCAGAGCTGTATGAAACTGAGATGACTCCAGAGCTGTATGAAACTGAGATGACTCCAAAGCTGTAGGAAACTGAGATGACTCCAGAGCTGAAGGAAACTGAGATGACTCCAGAGCTGTAGGAAACTGAGATGTCTCCAGAGCTGTAGGAAACTGAGATGACTCCAGAGCTGTAAGAAACTGAGATGACTCCAGAGCTGAAGGAAACTGAGATGACTCCAAAGCTGTAGGAAACTGAAATGACTCCAGAGCTGAAGGAAACTGAGATGACTCCAGAGCTGTATGAAACTGAGATGACTCCAGAGCTGTAAGAAACTGAGATGACTCCAAAGCTGTAGGAAACTGAGATGACCCCAGAGCTGTAGGAAACTGAGATGACTCCAGAGCTGTATGAAACTGAGATGACTCCAGAGCTGTAGGAAACTGAGATGACTCCAGAGCTGTAGGAAACTGAGATGACTCCAGAGCTGTAGGAAACTGAGATGACTCCAGAGCTGTAGGAAACTGAGATGACTCCAGAGCTGTAGGAAACTGAGATGACTCCAGAGCTGTAGGAAACTGAGATGACTCCAGAGCTGTAGGAAACTGAGATGACTCCAGAGCTGTATGAAACTGAGATGACTCCAGAGCTGTAAGAAACTGAGATGACTCCAAAGCTGTAGGAAACTGAGATGACTCCAGAGCTGTAGGAAACTGAGATGACTCCAGAGCTGTAGGAAACTGAGATGACTCCAGAAGCTGTAGGAAACTGAGATGACTCCAGAGCTGTAGGAAACTGAGATGACTCCAGAGCTGTAGGGAAACTGAGATGACTCCAGAGCTGTAGGAAACTGAGATGACTCCAGAGCTGTAAGAAACTTAGATGACTCCATAGCTGTATGAAACTGAGATGACTCCAAAGCTGTAGGAAACTGAGATGACTCCAGAGCTGTAGGAAACTGAGATGACTCCAGAGCTGTAGGAAAACTGAGATAGCTCCAGAGCTTGTAGGAAACTGAAATGACTCCAGAGCTGTACCAAACTGAGATGACTCCAGAGCTGTACAAAACTGAGATAGCTCCAGAGCTGTAGGAAACTGAGATGACTCCAGAGCTGTATGAAAACTGAGATGACTCCAGAGCTTTATGAAACTGAGATGACTCCAAAGCGTAGGAAACTGAGATGACTCCAGAGCTGAAGGAAACTGAGATGACTCCAGAGCTGTAGGAAACTGAGATGTCTCCAGAGCTGTAGAAAACTGAGATGACTCCAGAGCTGTAAGAAACTGAGATGACTCCAGAGCTGAAGGAAACTGAGATGACACCAAAGCTGTAGAAACTGAAATGACTCCAGAGCTGAAGGAAACTGAGATGACTCCAGAGCTGTATGAAACTGAGATGACTCCAGAGCTGTAAGAAACTGAGATGACTCCAAAGCTGTAGGAAACTGAGATGACCCCGAGTAGCTGTAGGAACTGAGATGACTCCAGAGCTGTAGGAAACTGAGATGACTCCAGAGCTGTAGAAACTGAGATGACTCCAGAGCTGTAGGAAACTGAGATGACTCCAGAGCTGTAGGAAACTGAGATGACTCCAGAGCTGTAGGAAACTGAGATGACTCCAGAGCTGTAGGAAACTGAGATGACTCCAGAGCTGTAGGAAACTGAGATGACTCCAGAGCTGTAGGAAACTGAGATGACTCCAGAGCTGTATGAAACTGAGATGACTCCAGAGCTGGTAAGAAACTGAGATGACTCCAGAGCTGTAGGAACTGAGATGACTCCAGAGCTGTAGGAAACTGAGATGACTCCAGAGCTGTAGGGAAACTGAGATGACTCCAGAGCTGTAGAAACTGAGATGACTCCAGAGCTGTAGGAAACTGAGATGACTCCAGAGCTGTAGGAAACTGAGATGACTCCAGAGCTGTAGGAAACTGAGATGACTCCAGAGCTGTAAGAAACTTAGATGACTCCAGAGCTGTATGAAACTGAGATGACTCCAAAGCTGTAAGAAACTGAGAGACTCCAGAGCTGAGGAAACTTAGATGCTCCAACTGTAGAAATAGATGACTCCAGAGCTGTAGGAAATTACCAAGCTGTAGGAAACTGAGATGACTCCAGAGCTGTAGGAAACTGAGATGATCCAGAGCTGTAGGAAACTGAGATGACTCCAGAGCTGTAGGAAACTGAGAGACTCCAGAGCTGTAGAAACTGAGATGACTCCAGAGTGTAGGAAACTAGATGACTCCAAGCGTAAGGAAACTTAATGACTCCAGAGCTGTAGGAAACTGAGATGACCCAGAGCTGTAGAAACTGAGAGACTCCAGAGCTGTAGGAAACTGAGACCACAGGCTGAGGAAATGAGATGACTCCAGAGTGTAGGAAACTGAGATGACTCCAGACTGTAGGAAACTGAGATGACTCCAGAGCTGTAGAAACTGAGATGCTCCAGAGCTGTAGAAACTGAGATGCTCCAGAGCTGTAGGAAATGAGATGACTCCAGAGCTGTAGGAAACTGAGATGACTCCAGAGCTGTAAGGAAACTGAGGATGACTCCAGAGCTGTAGGAAACTGAGATGACTCCAGAGCTGTATGAAACCTGCAGATGACTCCAGAGCTGTAGAAACTGAGATGACTCCAGAGCTGTAGGAAAACTGAGATTGACTCCAGAGCTGCGTAGGAAACCTGAGATGAATCCAGAGCTGGGGTAGGAAACTGAGATGACTCCAAGAGCTGTAGGAAACTGAGGATGACTCCAGAGCTGTAGAAAACTGAGATGACGCCAGAGCTGTAAGAAACTGAGATGACTCCAGAGCTGTATGAAACTGAGATGACTCCTCAGAGCTGTAGGAAACGGAGATGACTCCAGAGCTGTAGGAAACTGAGATGACTCCAGAGCTGTAAGGGAACTGATAGATGACTCCAGAGCTGTAAGGAAACTGAGATGACTCCCAGAGCTGTAATGAAAACTGAGGATGACTTCCAGACCTGTAAGGAAACTGAGATGACCTCCAGAGCTGTATGAAAACTGAGATGGGACTCCAGAGCTGTAGGAAACTGAGATGACTCCAGAGCTGTAGGAAACTGAGATGACTCCAGAGCTGTAGGAAAACTGAGATGACTCCAGAGCTGTAGAAACTGAGATGACTCCAGAGCTGTAGGAAACTGAGATGACTCCAGAGCTGTAGGAAACTGAGATGACTCCAGAGCTGTAGGAAACTGAGATGACTCCAGAGGCTGTAGGAAACTGAGATGATCCAGAGCTGTAAGAAACTGAATGCTCCAGAGCTGTAGGAAACTGAGATGACTCCAGAGCTGTAGGAAACTGAGATGACTCACAGAGCTGTAGAAACTGAGAGATGACTCCAGAGAACTGTAGGAAACTGAGATGACTCCAGAGCTGTAGAAACTGAGATGACTCCAGAGCTGTAGGAAACTGAAATGACTCCAGAGCTGTAGGAAACTGAGATGACTCCAGAGCTGTATGAAACTGAGATGACTCCAGAGCTGTAGGAAACTTGAGATGACTCCAGAGCTGTAGGAAACTGAGATGACTCCAGAGCTGTATGAAACTGAGATGACTCCAGAGCTGTAGGAAACTGAGATGACTCCAGAGCTGTATGAAACTTAGATGACTCCAGAGCTGTAGGAAACTGAGATGACTCCAGAGCTGTAAGGAAACTGAGATGACTCCAGAGCTGTATGAAACTGAGATGACTCCAGAGCTGTAGGAAACTGAGATGACTCCAGAGCTGTAAGAAACTGAGATGACTCCAGAGCTGTAAGAAACTGAGATGACTCCAGAGCTGTAGGAAACTGAGATGACTCCTGAGCTGTAGGAAACTTAGATGACTCCAGAGCTGTAAGAAACTTAGATGACTCCAGAGCTGTATGAAACTGAGATGACTCCAGAGCTGTAAGAAACTTAGATGACTCCAGAGCTGTAAGGAAACTGAGATGACTCCAGAGCTGTATGAAACTGAGATGACTCCAGAGCTGTAAGAAACTTAGATGACTCCAGAGCTGTATGAAACTGAGATGACTCCAAAGCTGTAGGAAACTGAGATGACTCCAGAGCTGTATGAAACTGAGATGACTCCAGAGCTGTAGGAAACTGAGATGACTCCAGAGCTGTATGAAACTGAGATGACTCCAGAGCTGTAGAAACTGAGATGACTCCAGAGCTGTATGAACTGAGATGACTCCAAAGCTGTGGAAACTGAGATGACTCCAGAGCTGTATGAAACTGAGATGACTCCAAAGCTGTAAGAAACTGAGATGACTCCAGAGCTGTAAGGAAACTGAGATGACTCCAGAGCTGTATGAAACTGAGATGACCTCCAGAGCTGTAGGAAACTTAGATGACTCCAGAGCTGTAAGAAACTGAGATGACTCCAGAGCTGTAAGGAAAAAAAAAAAAAAACTGAGATGACTCCAGAGGCTGTAAGAGAAACTTAGATGACGCCAGAGCTGTAATGAAACTGAGATGACTCCAGAGCTGTAAGAAACTGAAGATGACTCCAGAGCTGTACGAAACTGAGATGACTCCAGAGCTGTAGGAAACTGAGATGACTCCAGAGCTGTAGGAAACTGAGATGACTCCAGAGCTGTAGGAAACTGAGATGACTCCACACCTGTATGAAACTAAGATGACTCCAGAGCTGTAGGAAACTTGATATGACTCCAGAGCTGTAGGAAACTGAGATACTCAGAGCTGTAGAAAACTTAGATGACTCCAGAGCTGTAGGAAACTGAGATGACTCCAGAGGCTGTAGAAACTGAGATGACTCCAGAGCTGTAGAAAACTTAGATGACTCCAGAGCTGTAGGAAACTGAGATACTCCAGAGCTGTAGGAAACTTAGATGACTCCAGAGCTGTAGGAAACTGAGATGACTCCAGAGCTGTAGAGAACTTAGATGACTCCAGAGCTGTACGGAAACCTGAGATGACTCCAAGATGCTGTAATGAAACTTAGCATGAACTCCAGAGCGGTAGGAAACTTGAGATGACTCCAGAGCTGTAGGAAACTGAGGATGACTCCAGAGCTGTAGGAAACTGAGGATGACTCCAGAGCTGTAGTAAACGGAGATTGACTCCAGAGCCTGTACGGAAACTGAGATGACTCCAGAGGCTGTAATGACACTGAGATGACTCCCCAGAGCTGTAGAAACTGAGATGACTCCACGAGCTGTAGGCAACTGAGAAGGACGCCAGAGCTTGTGAAGAACGTGAGATGACTCAAGAGCTGTAAGGAAACGTGAGATGACTCCCAGAGCTGTAGGAAACTGAGTAATGACTCCAGAGCTGTATGAAATGAGATGACTCCAGAGCTGTAGGAAACTGAGATGACTCCAGAGCTGTAAGAAATGAGATGACTCCAGAGCGTAGGAAACTTAGAGACTCCAGAGCTGTAAGAAACTGAGAAGCTCCAGAGCTTAGAAACTTAGATGACTCCAGAGCTGTAGAAACTGAGATGACTCCAGAGCTTAGAAACTAGATGACTCCAAGCTGTAGAAACTTAGATGACTCCAAGCTGTAGAAACTAGATGACTCCAGAGCTTAGAAACTGAGATGACTCCAGAGCTTAGAAACTGAGATGACTCCAGACTGTAGAAACTGAGAGCTCCAGACTGTAGAAACTGAGAGCTCCAGACTGTAGGAAACTGAGAGCTCCAGAGCTGTATGAAACTGAGATGACTCCAGAGCTGTAGGAAACTGAGATGACTCCAGAGCTGTAGAAACTGAGATGACTCCAGAGCTGTAGAAATGAGATGACTCCAAAGCTGTAGGAAACTGAGATGACTCCAGAGCTGTAGGAAACTGAGATGACTCCAGAGCTGTAGGAAACTGAGATGACTCCAGAGCTGTAGTAAACTGAGATGACTCCAAGCTGTAGGAAACTGAGATGACTCCAGAGCTGTAGGAAACTGAGATGACTCCAGAGCTGTAGGAAACTGAGATGACTCCAGAGCTGTAGTAAACTGAGATGACTCCAGAGCTGTATGAAACTGAGATGGACTCACAGAGCTGTAGGAAACTGAGATGACTCCAGAGCTGTAGGAAACTGAGAATGACTCCAGAGCTGTAAGAAACTGAGATGACTCCAGAGCTGTAGAAACTGAGATGACTCCAGAGCTGTAGGAAACTGAGATGACTCCAGAGCTGTAGGAAACTGAGATGACTCAGAGCTGTAAGAAACTGAGATGAGCTCCAGAGCTGTAGGAAACTTAGGATGACTCCAGAGATTGTAGGAAACTGAGATGACTCCAGAGCTGTATGAAACTTGAGATGGACTCCAGAGCTGTAATGAAACTGAGATGACTCCAGAGCTGTATGAAACTGAGATGACTCCAAGAGCCTGTAAGGGAAAACTGAGATGACTCCAGAGCTGTAGGAACTGAGATGACTCCAGAGCTGTAGGAAATTAGATGACTCCAGAGCTGTAGGAAACTGAGATGACTCCAGAGCTGTAATGAAACTTAGATGACTCAGAGCTGTAGGAAACTGAGTATGACTCCAGAGCTGTAGGAAACTGAGATGACTCCAGAGCTGTAGGAACTGAGATGACTCCAGAGCTGTATGAAACTGAGATGACTCCAGAGCTGTAGGAAACTGAGATGACTCCAGAGCTGTAGGAAACTGAGATGACCTCAGAGCTGATAGGAAAACTGAGATGACTCCAGAGCTGTAGGAAACTGAGATGACTCCAAAGCTGTAGGAAACTGAGATGACTCCAGAGCTGTAGAAACTTAGATGACTCCAGAGCTGTAAGAAACTTAGATGACTCCAGAGCTGTAGGAAACTGAGATGACTCCAGAGCTGTAGGAAACTGAGATGACTCCAGAGCTGTAGGAAACTGAGATGACTCCAGAGCTGTAGGAAACTGAGATGACTCCAGAGCTGTAGGAAACTGAGATGACTCCAGAGCTGTAGGAAACTGAGATGACTTCAAAGCTGTAGGAAACTGAGATGACTCCAGAGCTGTAAGAAACTTAGATGACTCCAGAGCTGTATGAAACTGAGATGACTCCAGAGCTGTAGGAAACTGAGATGACTCCAGAGCTGTAGGAAACTGAGTTGACTCCAGAGCTGTATGAAACTGAGATGACTCCAGAATTGTAGGAAACTGAGATGACTCCAGAGCTGAAGGAAACTGAAATGACTCCAGAGCTGTATGAAACTTAGATGACTCCAGAGCTGTAAGAAACTTAGATGACTCCAGACCTGTAAGAAACTTAGATGACTCCAGAGCTGTATGAAACTGAGATGACTCCAGAGCTGTAGGAAATTTAGATGACTCCAGAGCTGAAGGAAACTGAAATGACTCCAGAGCTGTACAAAACTGAGATGACTTCAGAGCTGTATGAAACTGAGATGACCCCCAGAGCTGTAGGAAACAGAACATGACTGTAGGAAACTGAGATGACCCCCAGAGCTGTAGGAAACAGGATATGACTGTAGGAAACTGAGTTGACTCAACAGCTGTACAAACCTGAGATGACTCCACACCTGTATGAAACTAAGATGACTCTAGAGATGTATGAAACTGAGATGACTCCAGAGATGTACTAAAGTGAGATGACTTCAGAGATGTACAAAACTGACATGACTCCAGGGCTGTATTGATCAGGATGAAGAATGCTGCCACTGCTAGAGATTGAACCACAACTGCTGACGGAGTAATTCAGTGCACAAACCTCTGTTCCACAATGACTCATGCTTGCAGTATATTAGCCACTCAGGAATGACAGATGTTTCACATTTTATCACTTGGATTCAGAATCAAAACAATACCTTGTGCATGCATGAAAACTCAGCGGTGTTTGTGTGTAGGTGTCTGACTGTTAGGTTTGTGGCGTGACTGTTGTGATCGTGTTTGTGAAGGTATTTTCTCTTGCATTGCAAATATATGTCCCATTATTTTTAAATTGTATTTTCTTAATGCTAATCAGTTGATAACATTACCTCTCTCCAAATTTCTCTTTCTCCTTCCCTCTCCTTCTCTCTGCCTCCTGTTCTTTATGTTTCCATTCTCCCTCTTTCCCTACCTCTCTCTTACCCTCTTTTCTTTTCTCTCATTTTCCTCACCTATCATGCTGGCCAGTATACAAATGCAGCCCATCCTACACAAATGAGTACCACCAAATTTCCTTGGTAGTAAAATGACCAATGTGATACTGACCACAGCATTCGGCAAGTGCTGTTTGGTCAAGAAAACTATGAACCTAGCACTGTGAGCTCAAAATAGCTCTGTTCTATGGAATTAGGGTCCTGTGGCTTTATACAATATTGTCACTTGTCCTGTAATGTTGGAAGAGAAATATATGTGCTTGTGCATGTCTCTCATATTTATAATCAATTGCTTGGTGCCTGGGGGTTGAAGGTTGGTGGACGGTGTTTGGTGCAGGAGAGTCAGACATATATAACCACAAAATCTGGTATGAGATTGGAGGTGGAGGCAGTCACTGCAGCATTATGTTGGCTGGAGGACAAACAGCACACACATGTTGTGATTTTGATGTACTCACAAAGTATGGTGAGAAAGGTGAAGACAGGTAGAGTGCCAGGCTTCCATTCAACAATTTAAAAAATGTAGGGCATCTGTTGGAATTTTTCCCCCAGGACATGCTGGTGTGGTGGGAAATGAGCAGGTGGACTGATTGGCTGGGTCTGCAAAGCGTGGTGGGGTATTATTACATCACAAGGCAGATGTGGTCAGGAACCTTTAGAATCATGTTTATAGTGCAGAAGAAAAGGTAGATCTATCAAGGCTTGGAGAGAATGGTCCTGCAGGGAGTGACCAGAGGATCTGGCCAACACTCAAAACTCTGAGGAAAGGCCAGACGGGACACATAATCAGATTGCTACTGGTACTATTAGTATTGGGACTCTTTGCTGGCTGTTGCAGATGGAAACGGAGCATGTTTATAAATGTCCCGAGTGCTTTCATATTGGTTCTTGACTTAACTCAACTCTAATCAATTGCTTCCCTGTATAACACTTCCTCAGGGCTAACTGGCAGTGATGAGAAATGGCATAATTGTATCACTGATACTGATGCAGTGCTGGGGTTTGCCTTGGGAGGACTGTTTGTGAAGGAGACATTTGTTGGTGGAAGCAAAGAGAAGGTAACAGTAGATGGGTGACTGGTGTCTGGCTGAGAATGTTAGACATGCACACTCACTCACTCTTTCCTCTCTCATTCAGTACTCTTTTCCTCTCTCATTCAGTCCTCTCTCCCTCCGTTCCTCTCTGTCTGACTGACTGTCTTTCTGTTTGTGTGTCTCTGTCTCTATGTCTCTGTCTCTCTTTTTCTCTCTCCTCTTTCTGTGTCTCACACACATACAAACACACATCCAATATAATATGCACACCATCACACACACACACACACACGCACATGCAGATGCAGACCCACCCACCCATTCCCAATCTCAATCTGTTCAGCCGCAAAATTTAGAAAGACAGCACCAATTAACACCTTTCTTAAGCAACAGACAGTAGGTATAATGTGTGTGTGTGTGTGTGCGCGCGCCTGCCCCTGCCTGCCTGCCTGTTTCGGCTTACTGTCTTTGCCACGCCAAGTACTGGCGGTAAGCTCCCCATGATGGGATTCCATCGATTGCTCTGGATCTGAAGAGGTATATTTCAGGTGTATTTCCCCGATCAGGCACGTCCCCTAAACTAGAGGAATCAAACTAGTCCATGAAAACTATTCATTTGGTTTTAGTCCAGAAAAGCTAGCCATTTACTGACCTGCCCACTTACTCACTGGTGATCCAGTCACTGAGGTAAGAACACTGCCAGGTGGATTGCATCGTTTAGTCCAAGAGAATAACAGAAAGGTTGACCAACAGAATATATAGATAGAATGGGTTCTTACCAACAACAGTATTTTGAAAGCCCACTGTGTTATGTGTAGATCTGTCCCTGTTTTAATAGGTTCAGCGTAACATCCAGCTGTCTTGCTCGGTGGTCAGACATGAACTGTTTGTTGTCCCTCAGACTGAGGCTCTAAGCAAAACATGAACTCTGAACCAAGCCCCCCCCCCAGAATTAACATAATTGTATGTATAATATTAACTTTCCCCATAGTTCCTCCCTATTCTATGGATTTATGTTTGTTCAGATGAAATTTCCATGTTCTGACTACAAATTTTCCCTGGTTCACAGGGAAACAGAGAAATATAATTTTCCACCAGAACAAGTCACAGAAAAGGTATGGCTTATGTGCCACAAGGGTTATATACAACACACATTTGGCATGATCCCTGGGAGTGGAGCTCCAGAGGGTCATGAATTTTGGGGTTTGGTTGGCAGGTTGGAGACTTACTTGATTTTTTGTGACAGGTGAAATAGAGAAATTAGCTTTTTGTGGTGAAAATACTGGGAAAGAGAGGCAGAGGAAGACAGAAACATTTATATGGAAAGCTTACATAGCTGGACAAAAAATAATAATGTCCCAGCACCAACTTCATCAACATATATGATTGAGAGGATGGAGAGTTCTGATCACACATGTCTGCTTCAGGCCAGTCTTCTAAAGCGACATCAGAAGATAGAGCGGAAGAAGAAGAATCACAGTAATACACACAAGTATGAATCATTGGGGAACCCCTGAGGCCATTGAAAGAACACATGTAATTAATTCACAGTTATTGATTTTCAATCACAGACGGCAACAACAAAATACGTAATAATACATAGAAAAATAAAAGGACATAATGACAGACAAATTAAAAGTTTTGGGTTTTAAATCCACTGCCAGATTATGCAATAGGTCTTCAGGTACATAAAATGGGTACTTTACTTATTGTTATGAATGTCTGAATTTCATGAACTGACTCTCTCTAGGCTAAAGAGATGATTGAAAATGTCAGAGAAGCATTCATTTCCAACTTGCCAAACCTGGACTGGATGGACCCTGTGACTCGATCTGCTGCCATTGATAAGGTTAGTTTTCCAACAGAGACTAGGCAGACAACAAACTACTGTCTGGCATATTTCCCTGCTGCAGGTTCCTTTATTCATTTCACTTAAGTTTTGCAGTAAGCACCAGATGAGATACAGCAGAACTCTTCTTCTTTTGCCTTCTTTCCCCATTGGGGCAGAAGTCCTCGACCAACCCACAACAAGCTGTCCCATCTTTTGTTATCTCCTACAGCAGTTTCTATATTCCCCCAAATATAGTTCATCTCTGTTTTTAATATAGTTTCATCTCTCTTCATGTATTTTTATGTCTCTCACTATTTCCTTCACCTTGTGAGTTCCAGACAAGGAATTGTCTACTTATATCCTAAAGTAGTAGGGTATATAGCATCTGTTTCTTTTTTGTTTTGTAAAATTCCATTCTGACCACATTTTGAAGTGTTCTAGATCTGCTGGAAATAGAGGTAATCAGACCTCTAAGAAGACAAATAGGCAGTCATCGAACTTCTAAGAAGAAGACAAAGAGGCAGTAATCAAAACTCTAAGAAGAAGAAGAGGTAATTGTACGCGCTAAGAAGAAGAATAGGCAGTCATCTAACCTCTGAGAAGAAGAAGAGGCAGTTATCAAACCTCTAAGAAGAAGAAGAGGTAGACATCAAACTTCGAAGAAGAAGAAGAGGTAGACATCAAACCTCTAAGAAGAAGAAGAGGTAGACATCAAACTTCGAAGAAGAAGAAGAGGTAAACATCAAACCTCTAAGAAGAAGAGGTAGACATCAAACCTCTAAGAAGAAGAGGTAGACATCAAACCTCTAAGAAGAAGAAGAGGTAGGCATCAAACCTCTAAGAAGAAGAAGAGGTAGACATCAAACCTCTAAGAAGAAGAAGAGGTAGACATCAAACCTCTAAGAAGAAGAAGAGGTAGACATCAAACTTCGAAGAAGAAGAAGAGGTAAACATCAAACCTCTAAGAAGAAGAGGTAGACATCAAACCTCTAAGAAGAAGAAGAGGTAGACATCAAACCTCTAAGAAGAAGAAGAGGTAGACATCAAACCTCTAAGAAGAAGAAGAGGCTATTGAACTGCTAAGAAGGAGAATAGGCAGTCATCTAACCTCTAAGAAGAAGAAGAGACGTCATTGAACCTCTAAGAAGAAGAAGAGGCAGTTATTGAACCTCTAATAATACAAAGAGGCAGTTATTGAACCTCTAAAAATAAGAAGAGGCAGACATCAAACCTCCAAGAAGAAGAAGAGGCAGTTATTGAACCTCTAAAAATAAGAGGTAGTTATTGAACTTTAAGAAGAAGAAGAGGCTGTTATTGAACCTCTAAACATAAGACGAGGCAGTTATTGAACCTCTAAGAAGAAGAAGAGGCAGTTATTGAACCACTAAGAAGAAAGAGAGGCAGTTATTGAACCTCTAAGAAGAAGAAGAGGCAGTTATTGAACCACTAAGATGAAGAAGAGGCAGTTATTGAACCACTAAGAAGAAAAGAGAGGCAGTTATTGAACCTCTAAGAAGAAGAAGAGGCAGTTATTGAACCACTAAGATGAAGAAGAGGCAGTTATTGAACCACTAAGAAGAAAGAGAGGCAGTTATTGAACCTCTAAGAAGAAGAAGAGGCAGTTATTGAACCACTAAGATGAAGAAGAGGCAGTTATTGAACCTCTAAGAAGAAGAAGAGGCAGTTATTGAACCTCTAAGAAGAAGAAGAGGCAGTTATTGAACCACTAAGATGAAGAAGAGGCAGTTATTGAACCTCTAAGAAGAAGAAGAGGCAGTTATTGAACCACTAAGATGAAGAAGAGGCAGTTATTGAACCTCTAAGATGAAGAAGAGGCAGTTATTGAACCACTAAGAAGAAGAAGAGGCAGTTATTGAACCACTAAGATGAAGAAGAGGCAGTTATTGAACCTCTAAGATGAAGAAGAGGCAGTTATTGAACCTCTAAGAAGAAGAAGAGGCAGTTATTGAACCTCTAAGAAGAAGAAGAGGCAGTTATTGAACCACTAAGATGAAGAAGAGGCAGTTATTGAACTGTAACAGTATTGGGTATAATTAGGATCTAGTGGGAAACACAGATACAGCACGATTGAGCATTGAGACTGAAAGGGGTGGGAGATGCTCAATCGTGACGTATTATGTTGTTAAGGTTAGTAAACATCCGATAGTCCAGCTGGGAAGACACAGCCTGTCATTTTGAGAATAAAGTATAAAGTTTCAGTCCAGATCAAGTCTTGTTACTTCTTTTGACACTGTTATAGAAGTAATAAATGGTGCCGTGACCGAGAATCTGAGGTTGATCTGGGCCGGCCAACAACAACTATCCACTGGCGGCATGCTGTAAGACAAATTATGAAGGTAATGGCCTACCACGGTCGTTGTCTGAACTTAATCATTTACAAGGGGCCTAACCTGGCCGTTGCCTGAACCTTGCCACTTTCAAGGGACTTGCCTCCAATTTAAGTTCAAGATTTTATCAGAAGTCCGAACTCGTTCAAGGTCAGGTCATCACTAGCCGTTGGCTGATCCAAATCCATTTTTTGGCCTCGTCATTCCTATGACCCAAACACACCTAATCCATTTTTGGGCCTCGTTATTCCTATGACCCAAACACACCTAATCCATTTTTGGGCCTCGTTATTCCTATGACCCAAACACACCTAATCCATTTTTGGGCCTCGTTATTCCTATGACCCATTCCATACGACGTTGAAGTACCCACTTGAGAATCAAGGAAGGGACCCAACCAGGGGGTCGAAGATTTGTCTGGCAGCCCATGAGATGTGACCCAACCAGGGGTTGAAAATTTTCTGGCGGCCCACGAGAAGGACGAAAATACCTGAGGGAAGAGAAGTGATGTCTGAACTCCGCCACTTGAATTCCGAGACTAAATTTCACTTGATGCGGGCTCTGGTTGGCTGAACTGAATCCGTAAGTTGGTAAAAGAAGGTAACGGATTAATTAAGGAAATAGACTCAGAGTAAAAGTTGTGTATTTCGAGGTCTCCCGTGATGTTCCGAATTTCTTAATTAGAGTGGAGTACAGGACATTATGGTGGTTTAAGAAACAAATATCTACAAGGAACCTTCTGATTGCCACAAATTTGAGTTTTTTATTGAGGACAGGGTTCATTCTTCCTATGCTCAGACAGGATATCGTTGGTGCTTCTTCTAATTAATGTAATATCTTACAATATTATAACCAACTGAATTGTGCTGTTTGGGATTTGGAAAATTGTAATTGTGTGATTGGTTTCTTTGCTTTATTTCAGTATTTTTTCAGCATGGCGGAACAGAACACCTGAGCACAAGTTTTGGACATTAAATTCAGAAATTACAAAAATGAAATTGGTTGCTTGTATAAATATTTCAGCTTAGAAGACTCAGCACAGCACATATTTCAGCTGAACTCAGGATAAGTTTTTTTTCCCGGGTACTAAAGAAGTATACAGAAGAATATTGTTTCAGCTGGATAGATATTTCAAAGGAACTGAATATGAATTTCTTGTGCGGGGAGTTACAACGGGTTAGCACATGGTTAGGAGAATTAAAGATGTCAATTACGGAGGTAGAGAGTTTTCTGAAAACGTTGAAGAACAAAACAACTAGACAGGACCCTTATAGAATTATGGTAGACAGTAATAGAGTAGGAAAGAATAACAGGAGACAGACATTGCTTAATAAGACAGAAGACAATATGGGTATGACGAACCAAGGCCTGATCTATATAGAGTAAAAGACAGTGAGAACAGACGAAATAGTGAAAGCTTGGACTGGTATAAATACAAAAATGGGCGTGAGAAAAAGCATTTCAAAGAAATCATGGGACTGGCCTTCTCACAGTACAACTGCTAGAAAAAGACGTGACGACTGGTTAGAGAAAAGACAAAGACAATATTTAAACTCAGGTGTAAGAGACAGAGTTGAACCAGTAAGTAAAATACAGACTAGTCCTAAAATGGTTGCGAATGTGACTAGTAGACAGGAAAAGAAGAAGACGATATTAGTAAAGAAAAGAAACCGAGAGACACAGACGCAGACAAGTAATACGGTAGAAAGTAGCACACAGACTCAGGTACAACCAGTCAGCAAGTTAACAAAGGGAACTCAAACTGACTTCATAGAGAATCAGTCAAAACCAACTCATTTGACTAAGAGAGACAAGGTTGAAGTTAGGAAAGATGGACAGACAAGGACCAAGGACGAAAGGAAGTCAATAAAGAAAAGTGTTAGTATGGTTGTAAATAGAGGTAGTGCCATGTCAAGTTATTCAGCCATAGACAAGAAACTAGTTCCCAGATGGTGTAGGAATATTGGCTGTCAGAGTTCAAGCTACGGAGAAGATATTCCCACAGCTGAATATTATAGTGATGCTGAATCAGATATTATTACAGAGGATTCGGAGAATGAGAGTGTTACACTACGGGCAGGTCCTGAATCGAGGGCGTGATGTTCCATCATATGGAGTAGTTGCTGGTAGACAGACGGACAGAGTTTTGGGTAGTGACTCTTTGAAACAAAATACTGGTTTGTATGACAAGACAGTAGGAAAGGCTAAGGGACGAAGACCGAGGAAGAGAAAGAAAGTCAGACGTTTTGGGGATGACTATGGGAATAGGGCCGACGTGTTTGCAGTAAACTATAATGAGTCTGATGAAGGAACTATAATTAGTGTGTCATCTGAAGACGAGATGGGAAGGTATAAACGTTACGTAAGGTACACAGGAAACAGTGAGCAGACTGACGCAGATATAAGAAATAGAAGGAACTCATTTAAGAAGAATAGTGCTAGACAGTTAGCGGGTATTTATTCAACGACAGAAAGTGATTTAAGAAAAATAGAAGACCTTAGGACCTTAAGACCTGAATACTTTAACAAGTTGACAACAGATAGTGATGATGACATTATAACGGAAAGACGAGTGAATGTATTGAAAGACAGTGAAGTGTTTAATTTGGACACACTATATAACGGTTAAAATTCCTTGGGTGAAGAAGGAAAATGAAATAGTTTTGGCTTATGAGAAGAACTCCGGTTTGAGAGTATAGGTGTATGAGCTGTCCAAAATAGACAGATGAATTTTTTGCGGTTGCGTGGAACAGGGTAGGTGATAGTGGTGTTGAAGATAAAGAAGTACGGCAAATGATATTCCACGTGGATTACGTAATACAGGATATCATATCTTCTATTTGGTTACGATGTAAGGAGAGTATATTAAGTAAAATAGGGTAGATTCAGGACAGAATTAATGGAGAGTGAGAGATATGTTAGGCATGAATATTAGTATTAGAAATAGTTTGACTCAGAGCTATGACGTGATGTCCGAGATAGTTTCGCTTGTTGGTTGGAGAAGAAAGAATAGTATTGTTGACAGGTGAACCGAGAGTGTCTGGTGAGGTGATATAGACTGAGGAGGCACTGAGTATCCTGTGCGTAAGATAGTCAGTTGAACGTGAGAATAAAAGTATAATAAATAATAGACTGTAGAAGTGGATGCTTGAAAAATACGAGTTACGTCGTACTTGTGGAGAAAGAAGAAAGTTGTTGTGGGTGGAAAAGTATAGAATGATAGTTACGAAGTTAGGGGCTGGTTCACCAGAATGAGGTTTGTTTTGAAGAGATAGTAGATAGTACTGTGAAAGCAATTTCAGCTGCGAGAGGTAGTGTATAGGGTCTGACCTTCGTATAGAAGTGAGTGATTGAGTAAAGTAGAGATATAAGAAAGCAGTGAATTGAGAGAGTCCTCTAGAATAGTTCGTCTGGTTGTGCGTGTTCATACGTGAATATAACTGTAGTCAGACAGGTGTTCGTCGTGATGAAAGAAGTAAAAGGAAAGAGGTGTGATGAAGTCGCCTAAGTGAAATACATAGATAGAATGTAAGAGTGACGTTAATATGTCTTGTGTCCACGTGTGTAGAGGAAATCAATACGTGTTGATATGTGGGGAATGATTGATGGAATGTTGAGGTGGCGTCTAAAGTATTTTGTTGTAGTAATAGTATGGAGACGTTAGGTTGTCGCGACACGAGAGTAGGCGTGAGATGAGAGCGAGGTTGTGTATCATTGTCCGGGTGAATATGAGAAGAGCGGTTGATAAGTAACGTTGATAAAGCGTGGAACATAGAGCATGCGAAAATGGAAGGAAATTGTGGAAGTTATATGCTGAATTAACATTATGAATGTTTAGTATGCTTGACAGGAAAATGGCGAAGCAAGACTGCCTAAGACTGAGGAACGGGAAAAGAGAGCTCCGTTGTATATACTGACGTGAGTTGCTGTTCTGAAAGATACGAAGGTAAACAAGAGGAGGTAAATGAATGTTGGAGAACGTGTTCCGAGGAGGATGACCGGTTTGATTGTCGTCACGATGCAAGAATGACAGGTGAGATTTGAGGATAGCTTAAAGTAGTGCTGGTGAGACGTTGAGAGTACTGATGCAGTAGAAGGAAATATAAATTGCGTCGGGTAGACGAGAAAGTGGAAGTAGAATTAGTTGTTTTGGTGAGAGGTCTATAGTAAATAGACAAAGTTTTGTTGGATGTAGGAGGGTGGAGATACTGTGGTTGACGGTAAGGATTGGGAAGTGGTGGTGATGGTTGGTACAAAGCCATAGAAGACAGTTGGTGTGCCGAGCCACAGGTTAATTGATAAGTAGATGGTGGCTGGTACATTGAGATGATATTGGAATAACTGTAGTTTACAGTGCTTATGAGGATATTTTGGATGTTATGATGTATTAGGAGTTAGGATGGAAAAAGATAGAAAATTGTGAGGGGAGATAATCAATGTTTGACTTCCAGAAAAAGGAACGGTCACTTGTTGAGTAATGGTTTTGGTTGAGGGGAACAAGTATGGTTCCGCATTAAGATAGTCTGTAGATAACAGAGAGATATTGGTATTATGGAGTGTGACGAGTTCACCTTGGGTAGCGAGAGTGAACCACACCCTAGGTGTCTCTGGCACTCCCGTGTATTCTAGCCCCAGGGGTTGGATGAGCAGATACACCTTTTTCCTCTGTGGTTGATCTCATATTAGTTAATTACGTCTACAAGCCCCTCCAGATTCTAGACCCCCACTAACTACCTACACCTGTGGAACAATGAACACTGAGGCATCGTCCGAGACCACACTCAATCATTATACAAAGAGCAAGTCAACTTACATAAAGTTTATTCTACCCTTGAGAATATAGAACTGAAATGAACATCCTGATAGAAGAATCTATTTACACAAATAGAAGATAGAGTAGAGATAGACTCAGAGATGTAGGTATCTTCATCGAGTTGAGAAGTAGTTTGGATGCAGATGTCCCGTCCAGTTGGTCCGCCACTCACCCGGCTTCCTTCCAGTGAGATGACTAGAACCTTGGAGACCACTCTGTCTCCAGAGCGTGGATCCACAACACTAGAGTCACTGCTGGACCACACTTCACTGGACCAACTGCATCTCTATCACTCTCACGGAGTCACTGTTAATACACTTCTCGAACAATACTAGTTGGAAGACAATCTTCCTGGACTTGACTCCAAGTAGTCGTTACTTCGAAGAACTTAACGAATCACTGACCAAGCTAATGGTCTGTCCCTTATCACACAGTCTTACTGCAGAACCGCTATGGTATTGACCAATTTAATGGTCCCTTTATCACAGCACCGGAACAGGAATGAAAAAGTGTCACGGACCAATTCAATGGTCTCCTACAGTCACACTGCTTGTAGAATCAGATATGGCTACTAAAATGTTACTGAGTTCTTGGATAACACAGTTGATAATCTTGATACTGCAACAGTACATTAATAGAATCAGACATCTATTTCACAGCAACAATTCAGGTTGGACTATAATCCCATAGTCCCTTCCACCGGGTTATCTTGACACAAATCACTACTTGGTGAAGTTCTTCTCAAGACCGGCCACTAGAGCTGTCCAAAGAACCATTCAAGTGTCTGAAGATCAGTTACTTCTGCGTTTAGGCAGAACCCCCGTCAAACTAGACGGACCGGTGTTCCCTGTCGTTGAGCATGATTACTCAACATGCTGAACTGTTCATAGAAAAACAGAGTGTCGTCTATTTATCAGAACAATCACAAACCAACACTTCTCACACGGGCACCTTCAGGGTGGTTGTATATCTTGAGGCAACCTTCACTCATGGTGAATCAATATTGGGTACCTGATGTGGTTGAGTCTGGCGTGATAAGTAAAGAACTGAACCCTTCGTTCTGTCACACGAAGTGGTTTCCTGCCAACAACATTGTAGTTGACTGGTTCCTCAACAGGCAAACTCCTGAAAAGGAAGAGCGACCGGTGAGAGTATACTGGCCCACACATAAGTCCACATGCATCCTACCAATACCTACTCAACCCTCAGTCATGCTACTTAGTTATGCATATAACTAAAGCATTATCTCTATATGGAGAGTAGTATAGCATGGGTTTGCAAATGTCAGCTGGCCTCACAGAACAGCCCGTCAAACAGAGCAAAAAATCAGAATGACGAGTCGGATCTTTGGTCTCACCTCTCCCTAATCCTCTACCAGTCGTCGCTAACGTCAGTAGTGATACAAGGCTGTTATTATAGTTCTAAGTTAATTGAACTAAACATAGGTAAAGAGTCCCTAGACTCGGTCCTAACATCATCAATGTACATTAAGAAACATAAGCTGGATCACTATCCCATCCCTCGGGATATAGGAATAGGACATGATCACATCCACTATGTACACAAGCCTGTTTGCTGGTGGGACCACCTGCCCCTACCCTAGCAAACTCTTCTTATCAGACTCTGCCTTAGAGTCAAGAAGCCTTCTTGAGAATACATGTTCCCCACATGTTCCAAGGGTAATCTTCCAGTTCTGTCCTCCCCAAGTGGGTTAGCCTTGGCATGGATGGAACTTCATCGTTGGCTTGGCCTACCAACACATACTTTCATAACTTGCTTTTACCTCCCCCATATTCTATATTTCCCCAGTCTCATGCAGCCTCCTTGCATCCTTCCATACTTCCAGCACCTGAGCATTCACTCACACTAGCGCCAGTACGAAAGAGACAGGATAGCTGAGACAAGATTTCAGAACGCACATTTATAGCGCGACGGCACGCAGTGTTATCTCACGACGACCTATTCGGCGTTCGGACTTACTCCAGGAAGTATCACAGGCCATGGCCTAATATATATATACACACAATGTCCCATCATATATATATATATATATAAATATAGCACCAAAGCAACTTACCTTGACACAGAAATCCGCTGTTCCACACAATGAATTCACTATTAAGTTATTACACAATAGTTACATCATTCCTGGTGGCACAGAACTAAGTTCTTCCTTTACTTAGTAACTAAGCACAATTTTGTCTGAAACTCCACCTACCAACTTACCTGGTTTTCTAACCGTTCTTCGGGCTTCAGCAACTGCCTGAACTAATCTAGGTTTCCAGCCGGCACAAGTAACTAAGTTTTTATTCTAACACAGCAAAAAATAGAGTAACGTTTGAAAATAGGAAAATTTTTGGGAAAAAATCCCCTAATCACAATACGGCGTTTCAAAACGGGTTTTTCGCGAGACACGGTAAACAAATCCGATTCGCAAATGCTTAAAATCGATCGGTTTGCTTTTAGCGAGGCTCCATGGGTAATGAGGTTAAAAATGGCCCGTGTGGAAAACCCGGCTTAAATGATTTAAAAAATTACTACCGTATTGGAAAACCAATTCCAGACAGCCCCAAACGTTCAAGGGCTTTCCGCTTCCTTGATCTAACAGTCACCCCAAATGGTTGAGGGGAGACGCACAAAAAAAGGCTACATTGGCCTGCGTCTATTTGTGGAACGACAGTAAGTGAATGACTGATTTAGAAAATTCCCCTTCGTGCCAACTCAAGCGCACAAAGCGAGTGCTTCTCGAGAAAGATACTTTCTGGGGAAAACCGTCACCCCCGCATAGAGTTTTAGATCTCTTGCACGGGGAATTTAGAGCGATACCAACACCCGGGGTTTAAATGAATTTGGGGGTTTTTCGAAAATATTCTAGATCGTAAGTCCTTCATCGGCTTCCCTCGTCTATTCTTAGCGGGAAAGTCCCCCATGCGGCCAAAAAAGTGCGGAAACCTGACGACCCAAGAAAGATAATCGCGTTTTGTCACATAGGCCCCACTTTAAGAGGATCGACCCCGTCGTTCCACTTTAAAGCAGAAGCTGTCTATGTCGTTCGTTTTTTTCTTCTTAGAACCGGATGGCGGGTGAGGAAGAAACCCCTCAATATTGTATAGAATACTTTTACCACATTAGGTGGGGTGACAAGCTATTCAGTATCACGGGTGATCAACGCCTACTCCGCTACTGCCCATCGGGGGATCTCGCAGTGTCTTGCGGAAAAAGAGCTCCGTCTCGATCTGATTTAATGACGTTCCTGCCCGAGTTTACTGGACTTCTGCAACTCCAGCTTCCCTTTCGAGACCCAGCTGGAGGCAGTCGGTCGGGTTGAGGGACAAGGGTCTGGTCTGTTCTACAACCCCCCCTCTTCCCCCGGGGGTTTCAGTTTAGCTAGCCCCCTGCGGGTGTTCCTTTTGGGCCGGTCAGTTCCCCGAGCACCGGGCTGAACCGAAGAGGGACCTGCACTACATATAGGACGCCTATGGTGTGGACAGGCTTTCCGCTACCGACCTGAACCCCAACCCTTCTTCACGAATCTCTGCGCCCTTGGGCTGGTAGATTATCATCGGGCTTCCCCTCATAGCGAAAGAGGAGACTGGAAGGAAAGTAGAAGACTTTTCCCCGGATCACCACTCATAGTGCTTGTGGAGCCCCACTTTTATCACTAGGAATGGGCCTGCCACCCGATTTTGAATTTGTTTCCCCCCGATTGGGGAAGTACTAGAACTCGGTCTCCAACCTCTAAGGATATCTTCGTCTTCGCCGTTTCTCAAGGTGCATTTACGGCACTCAGGACAAGACCTAATATACTGCGCACGTCGCCTGTATTCCCGGCCCCCAATGTACCGGATAGACATTTACTGGTTTTTCCCCACAGTCAGATTGGTTCCCTGAGTTGCGCGAACCTAAGCCCCCCTTGACCCCCCCTTTCCCGTTCCAGCGAAATTTAACTGAGGTTTCAAAGGAAACCC
>JACEFZ010019146.1:0-28281 GCA_014155875.1 Cepaea nemoralis
GCACCAAAGCCTGGAGAGAAGCAATCATGATACCCCTCCTAATATCAGGGAAAGATGGTTCCATTGCCTCTAGCTACAGACCAATTAGCCTCACCAGCTGTCTCTGCAAAACACTGGAGCGCATCATCAATCACAGACTGCAGTGGTACATTGAAAGTAAAAACATCCTTGTGCCACAGCAGTCTGGCTTTAGGCAGTGCTACTCTACGGAAGATCAGACAACCTACCTCTCTCAAGAAATTGAGGATGCATTCCAAGAGAAGAAGCTGGTGCTTGCGGCATGGATAGATCTGAAGAAAGCCTTTGACAAAGTCTGGAAAGAAGGTCTGATGAAGAAACTGAGAAACTGCAAAGTCAATGGAAGAATGTACAAATGGGTGAAAGCATACTTGCACAACAGAAGAGCCCGAGTACAGATAGACGGACTCAAGAGCAAGAAAGTACTACTGCGTCACAGTGTCCCCCAGGGTGGAGTCTTGTCTCCCACACTTTTTCTAATCTTCATCAATGATCTTGTTGCTCACCTACCGCATGGAATTAAAGCGGCAATGTACGCCGATGACCTGGTTCTATGGAGCACAAATGAATATGCATCAGTGGCCACCAGATTGCTACAAAGAGCTGTAGATACATTTGCTGTATGGGCAAATAGATGGTGTGTCAGCATAAACACTGACAAGTGCAGCACCACCCTATTTACCCTCTCTCCAAAACAAAAGGCAGGGATCATCCAGATAAATGGAACACCCCTAAGAGAAGATAAAGAACCAACATACCTTGGAGTAACATTTGATGGCAAGCTGACATGGAGAAAGCACATCAACAAAGCAGTAGCAAAAGCCAGAAGGAAAATAGCCATCCTGAGAAAGCTAAGTGGAACCACATGGGGAGCCAGTACGAAAATACTTAGCAAAGTTTACCAACAGAGCATACGACCACACCTGGAATATGCGTCAACTGCGTGGTGTTCAGCATCAAAAACCACACTACAAGAGCTGGACAAGGTGCAAAATCAAGCACTTAGAGTCACCACAGGAGGGATGAGATCAACCCCTATAGTGGAAATGGAGAAGATGGGGAGGACACAGGCACTGAGTGAGCGCAGAGATACGAAAACGCTAATACAAGCAGAAAAGTTCCTCAGCTTGCCAGGCCACCCTATGAAGAACAGATTTGAAAACCTAGCTATAGGGCGGTTGAAAAGAAGTAGTTTTATCCACCAGGCCAAACGACTCTGCAGAGAAACCACTGATCTGCCCACAGTTGGTATCCCACTAACAACTATTCCAGAGCGAACTCCATGGAAAGATGAGCATAGACTATCGTTACAAATCCAGACAAAAGTGAGAGGAATATTTGACAAGGAAGAACAGAACAGTGTGCAGCGCAGAACAGCCACTCTCAGCTTCCTTGATGAAGAATACCCACAGGATCTCTGGATCCGAGTCTACACAGATGGGTCAGCACAAAATGCTGTTCGAAATGGAGGAGCGGGAGTGTACATAGAATACCCAAATAATACTAGGGACACAGCCAGAGTACCGACAGGAAAGTACTGCCATAACTATGATGCCGAAATTGAGGCAATCAAGATAGCAACAGAGAAATTACTAAATAACAGCAATGGTACACAACCTGTGGTGCTACTAACAGATGCAAAATCAGTACTCGAGGCGCTCCTCTCTGGGAAATTGCCAGTATTAAGGACACTACTTTCTGAACTTAGCAGTCAGCATAAAGTCACCATACAGTGGATACCATCTCACTGTGGAGTACCCGGAAATGACAGAGCTGATCAATTGGCTAAGGAAGGAGCCAAAGAAGAACAGCCTGATGTGCCCGTTACATACCACCAAAAGAAAAGAATGATCAAATCAGTCAGAAAGCCACCAAAACCTGCTCAAGATGACTACCACGTTATGGACAGACCAGAACCAGTCATTATTCTGCGCCTCAGAACAGGACACAATAGATTACGCAACCACATGTATACAAAATTCAAGATTGGTGAAACAGCCATGTGCACATGTGGATTGGCGTCGCAGACAGCAGAGCACATACTCCAAGACTGCCCAAAATATAACATATCTAGGCAAACCTTCTGGCCTAGAGAGACGACAGTGGAAGATAAACTCTATGGACCACTGTGTGAACTGAAAAAAACAGTTCAATTCATGCAAGAGACGACATTGCAGATAAAGACATATTTCAGGCGAACGAAAGAAGAAGAAGAAGACGAAATCTCCTCTTTTGTCAGTATCTGGGTATCCCCATCTTTCTGAACGGCTATTAAAGTCTCCGACAATAATGCAGTTTGTGTCGGTTATTTTCATGTTTGAGAGTGTAAGGTCCTTATCTGCTGGGCTATACAGATTGTAGATTCTTATTTTCACATCCGTTATCATTATATCGACACCTATAATTTCTGTTTGGTTGTCAGAGATCACAGATACTTCGCTGCAAGGTATTGTATTTCGTGTAAGTATTAGAACTCCTCCTTTGTGTCCTTCGCGGTCGAAACGTGTGGCCTGATATCCTCTGACTGAGAATTTGTGATTGGCGTTGAGGTGTGTCTCTTGAATGCATGCCACATCTATTCTATCTTTATGAAGACGCTGTGTTAGGGAGTACTTTCTTCTTGTAAACTCCTTCGGCATTCCACTGTAGTATGTTGAGTGTCCTGGGTATTTGGTCAATAGCTCTTAACCTACTCCTCTGTGCCTTGACTCCACAGCACAGGGGAAGGTGACCACCAGTAGTCATGGGTGGACCCCCTCGAGGCAGGGGGCCCGGCACTATCGCCGCCTGATGGGACTTCACGGGATTAGCACCATAACGATTAATTTTGATTTGTGACATCATGAATTAAGTTACGTTGCACTGCTTTGTCAAGCCTGTGGCTCAGTACATCCGATTTCGACAAGCATTTATTTGGGATGCTTTCCCTAGCCTTTGACTGTCCCCAGTCTACCTACAAGGCAGCAGGTTTTACGTTGCACTGCTTTGTCAAGCCTGTGGCTCAGTACATCCGATTTTGACAAGCATGTATTCGGGTGCTTTCCCTAGCCTTTGACTGTCCCCAGTCTACCTACAAGGCAGCAGGTTTTACGTTGCACTGCTTTGTCAAGCCTGTGGCTCAGTACATCCGATTTTGACAAGCATGTATTCGGGTGCTTTCCCTAGCCTTTGACTGTCCCCAGTCTACCTACAAGGCAGCAGGTTTGTGTGTTTCTTCGTCTGGTCCCTCTCCCTTGACCTGTCCGACATGGGTGGCCCTACCAGTAGCTGTGCTACCATCGGCATAGCTCTTGGGGTCATTGGGACGCACAAGCCCCTCTACCTCGTCACGGTGGACACACAGCAGAGGGGAAATGTCTGGGTTCAATCCTCATGATCAGCTCTGCTGTAAACAGGCACAACGCAGTCACGTCCGAAAAAAAAATCATCCGGATGAACGCAGAAGAAGAAGAATCCTCATCAGTGGCAGAATTATTTTTTCTAACCAGTATGGCTTTTGGGTCGACCTGGTCACCCAGCCTCATTATGCAGTGGTCTTTCAGGAGGCTGATATTTGGTGCTTGTGATATTTCCGTTTTACATACGGTTACTCATTCTGGTAATAGAGTTTTAGAAATGGCAGTTCTGTTCTTTCAATATGTTTCTGTCAAAAATGGCTTCTTCTTCTTCTGCGTTCATCCGGAGTTTTTTTTTCCCCCGACGTGACTGTGTTGTGCCTGTTTACAGCAGAGCTGCGTTCTTGTGCCGTTAGGCCGACACACCCGACTTCTGCGGGCATTTTGTGACCAGGTTAACCTTCCCGGGGGTTTCTTGGGACGTTTGACTCTCATTGTTGTGGTGTTACCCCCCATTCCAGCTGGCCCTTTTAGAACAGCCAAAGACATCCTGGTCAGCCCTCAAGGGAAGGCAGGGGCAGACCATGAGCATTGCCCGCCATCCAAGGAGGCTTCCATAATTGCAGAGCCGACACACGGCGCTCTGGTACTGGGCTCACCCAAGGAATCGTCACGTCCTGCACATGGCTGCTTAGCCTCACTTCCGTATATTGGGCCTTCCGTTCACCATAGGCTGTTCTTCCGGAAACCAGAAGAATGCAGTCTGCAGATGACATCCACACAGTGAGCTTTCGATTCGGACTTTCCAAGTAATGGATTTGCTATCCAAGCAATATTCCATTTCGTGCCACTAGGACACTTTTTCCACCTTTTATGAAGCCCACACAGTGAGCTTTCGATTCAGACTTCCCACATAATTGATCTGCTATCCAAGCAATAATTCCATTTCATGCCTCTGGGACGCTTTTGTAACCGACATACCTGTGGTATGAAGTGTGGCAGTCTTCTTCATGCACCTTTAGATGTCAACCTGAATGTAGTTAAAGTAAGCTGCAGTCAACTTGAGCTTGTTGATATCTCCATAGAGCTTGTCCTCAAATGAAGCAGGTGTGGGCCAAAATATCTTTCTCTGTTCTGCATACATTGGGCACTCCTGCAGCAAATGTTTAGCTGTCGTTTTACCAGTTCCACAATTACATTCATCGGTATCTCCTATCTTTAGTTTATTGAACAAATGGTATTTCAGCCTGTTATGTCCTGTGCGGAGTCTGAAGATTGCTACTTGTTCTCTTCGGTCGAGTTTGTAATATGCATCATCCTTCTGGTGGCCTGGATGCTCTGATTCCCATTTGGTTCTATAAGTGCTTTTTATAAACCTCTTTGCCTCATTATAGGTTATGTCTATGTCAGGCTGTGGTAGTCGTCCGCCCTCTTTTGCTAGTCTGTCAGCCTCTTCATTTCCAGGTATACTGCAATGTGATGGGATCCACTGTATTACAACTTTTTTGGATTTCTGGCATAGACCATGGAGTGCTGCTCTTAGGTCAGCTAGTTCTGTGCTGTTTCTGCTCTTCAGTATTGAGACAGCTGACTTTGCATCTGTGAAGATAGCTATTTGCTTCTCTTTATTTTCCTCCATCAAGAGCATTTCTGCTGCAGTTTTCAAAGCCTCTACCTCCGCTTTGAAGTTACTTGAAGATTTTCCAGTTGCCACTGACTGTTTTTTTCATTCCATTTTTTAAATATAGGAGAATTCCTCCTCCTCCATTTTCTATTGAATTTTTGGCTAATCCATCTGTATATGCATGGGTCCAATTGCTACTTGGGTAATGTTCTTTTATGTAGTTTAGGGTTATTTTTCTTCTTTCGGTTTCATTCTGAGTGTTCTTTTTCTCAATACCAGGAATGTTTTCTATCATCTCAGGCAGTTGCTGCTGTCTCCAAGCTGGGAACTTGTGTGCATTGTAAATGGGTTTGACTGTTGATATGTTAAGTATAGGATCTGCCCTAATCTTTCGTTTTGCAGTTTCTACAAAGTTGCTACGCTTCAGTCTTCCCTTTCCAAAACCATTAAACCTGTTATACATAGGGTGGTCTGTCAATCTTCTAATTTTTCTGCTTGTTGCTGGGCTCTGCTATCTCTTCTATCCTGCATTGGTTGTAAACAAGTGATCTTTTCTAGTTCATTAATAGGCGTTGTCTTCAGGCTTCCAGTTATGATTCGCATTCCTTGATTTTGGACTCTACTTATTTTGTCAAAGTTTGACTTAGCTGCTGTTGCCCAAGCTGCGATGCCATATTCTAGTACTGGCCTCACCCGTCCAGTATATAACTTCTTGAGAACTTTCTCATCTGCTCCCCACGTTGTACCAGCAAGCTTTTTCATGATTGCCATTCTTTGCCTTGCTCTTGTTCGATTTTTCTCAACCTGTGTCTTCCATGTCAGGTGACGATCGAAGGTGACTCCTAGATAGTTTGGACTTTCTTCATGGTGCAATATTTTTCCATTCAATACCAGTTTAGGTTGCTGAGTTTTATTTCTTCTTCTTCTTCGTTCATCCAGAGTTTTTTTTTCCGGATGTGATTGTGTTGTGCCTGTTTACAGCAAAGCTGCGTTCTTGCGCCGTTAGGCGACACATCCGACTTCTGCGGGGAGTTTTATTTGAGATGGAGAACACTGTGCATGTTGTTTTCTCCTCACTTATCTTCACCAACCATAATTTTGACCAGTCCTCTAGTGCTAATAAGGCCTGCTGTATTCTGCTGTTAGCTGTACTAATATATTCTTCAGATGTCAATATGGCTAGGTCATCTGCAAAGGAGGATGTGTGTACTCTAGCTGGAAAATTGTCCGTGATGTCATTTATATATACTAGGAATAATGTTGGTGAAAGAACTCCTCCTTGGGGGACACCTTGCTCCAACAGCATCATTTTGCTGGTTTGTCCTTGTACTTTTGTCCTGGCAGTTCTGTTCTCAAGGTAGTGGCTGATCCATTTATACATTTTCCCACAAACATGCATTTTTTGCAGTTTTACTTTCAGTCCTTCCTTCCATACTTTATCAAATGCTTTTTCTAAATCTACCCAGACCGCTAGTGTGTGCTTTTTCTCTTGGAAGGCATCCTCTATTTCCTGAGCTATATAGGTTATTTGATCTTCAGTGGATCTGTACTTTCTGAATCCTGCTTGGTGTGGTGTTAAGAGTAGGCTTTCTTCCAGATGCCATGTCAGCCTGCCATTGATAATGCGTTCCATTAATTTTCCTACACAGCTAAGTAGACTGATAGGTCAATAGCAAAAATGGCTAAAAATTGATGAATAACCAAGCAGAGTGTGATTGGGGTAATCGGCATCAATACACTTTATTTCCTGAGGGATAAGGAGCACTTATGGGCATGTCTGTTAAGCAATTACCAAGTATGCTGTGATCAAATTCTATCACTTTAGAAACTGGTAGTTTAAATATTTTACTCTCTTTGAAATTTCTGTCATATTCAATTTATAGTTGGAACATTTTAAAATGCAATTTTTATATGTTTTGTACGATCTACTTATTTGTAATCTGTACTGCATTTTTGTGGGCATTTCCATTACATCTTGTATGTAAGCTATAATGTTAGTATTTTTTTTAAAGTATATTGTTCTGTATTTACATGCTAATGTGTGTATTCAATTACTTCCCAGAAATATATGATAAATCTTCATATTATTTTCATATTTTCTATCGATTGTTATTGCTCAAAATAGTATTCTTTTCAACTTTTCTGTTGTTGTCTGTATTACATCTCTGGTTGACAGACATTTGAATATTATCTAAACCATTTTCTTAAGCTTGTTTATTTATGTAATCACACGAAGAATTATTATATAACGTCTAATTCATTTATCAAGATCTGTTATTTAACAATATTATATTCTCAAAGAAATGTTGGTTTTATTGTATTTTCATTTCCCAGTAGTTCTTGTCCACTGGTTTATTATTATTTATACATGGGCTTACATTAATTCAGTACGATTCCTTTTGTTTGAACAAGTTTGTTAACTCCACATGCCACAGTTTGTTAATTTTTTACTTGTCATCTTTAATTTTTAATCTGACTTCTGTGTTAAACCATTTATAAGTTTGTCTTAAAAAGTCGCTTAAAAGTCGACAGGGTCGGCTTCATTGCACCGGGTTTTATCCCATATGGCTCGGTCTCTTTCCGCAGCACGGAAAGCGTCGCACAAAGCACGAACTCCGTAGCTTTTAGCGACGACCCACAGGAGTCTCCGAAACATTTAACTCGTAAACCGAAGGACGCGGCCCGGAATCAAACCCACAACCTTCGGAGCACGAGTCAAACGGCTTGACCACTTCGCCACAGAGACTAATAAAGTTTGTCTAGGTTATCCATAGCAATTGTTTTGTTTTATTTGTTATTACATTTTAAATTGTATATTTTTGTCTTACAGACCAAGTTAGACTGTTTAAAAAAGACTGGATTCTTGACCCAACGACAGAAACTGTTCTCAGGAAAACAACATGAGTTTGATGAAATATCACCGCTGACTCTGAAAGATCTTCAGGGTTCTCATGCCACTAAGGTAGCAACTTCAGCTGCTGTCACTAAAACCTCATCTGCATCATCATCATCATCATCTTCTTCAATAACAAGTGGCTTGAGCAGAGTTTCAAACATCAGAAAGAGAACATATCCAGCCAATGAAAATCTCAGCAGCCAGGCACAAGAAAATCAGGCTAAACAGCTGAAACTAACTGCAGCCCATGAGAGACTCATGAACATGACAAAAATTAATGGCGTCAGTCCTTCCAAAATTGTGGCTGTTCCTGTGCAACTCACTGCAGAACAAACAAGAGTTCTGGAAACGATCATGAAAGGCAAGAGTGTTTTTTTCACTGGGAGCGCTGGAACTGGGAAATCATTTCTTTTGAAAAGGATTCTTGGTAAGTAAGGTCCATGTAATAATAAAATCTATAACTGGCTCAAACGTCACTCTTTATTGTTGGCTCTTAAAACAGAATAATGTCAGTATACTAAAGACTAAGATTGATGTAGTGGGATAATGGTTATTACAATTGCCTGCCAAGGCTGAGGTCTGGACTCGATTCTTAGCAGTGGCAGGTGTATTTTTTCCTACCAGTATGGCTCTGTGGTCGACCCAGCTTCATATATTGTAGTAAAGTTATTAAAGGATCCTTGTACGAGGGGGGTTTCAAATGAAAACCTTGAATGTTTTTTTTGTGTGTGGGTGAATATATTCTGAAAAAGTAAAGAACAAATGTATAATTTGTTTGATATAGTCACCACTGCGTTCAATGCAAATTCCCTAGCACCAATAAAGTGCTTGGATTCCTGTAAAAAAAATCAACTCAGGGGTCACTACTTGGTGTGCCTGACCCGGTCGTAAACAGTCTGTCACAGAAGTCACGCCGTTTCGAAATTTCCTACTCCACTCATATACTTACTGGACTGATAGGTAAGCATCACCATACTGTAACCTTCAATCACTGATGAATTTCTATAGGTTTAACCCCTTCACTGATCAACAAAAGGATAACAGAATGCTGCTCCTCTGTGATGCAAGTCAAAAGTGGGGCGACCATCTTTAAACTGTCCTTATGACATCACCATGTTTGTCTGCATTGTGATGTCACATGCTTAAAACTCTTTTTTCATTTGAAACCCCTCATACATGCCTTAATGCTCATTGGCCATATGGTGCCAGACCCATAGTTTTATAGACCAATTGACACTCAGTGGGTGATGTGTTCAGGATCATGCCGACTTCCTTTACTTTGCACGACATTTCCTGGTGCCCATTTTAGGCTGGTCATACTGGGAACCCAGTTAATCTGACTAATCTACCTCAATGCAAATTCAAATGTTTGACCTCTGGGCTGGCCGGTGGGTGTCTCACCACTACAACACCATGACTCTCAGTCATAATGAAGCTAAAGGAAAGATACCGCAGAATAAAACTAAGGAATGCTTAGTGTATTTGGATGTTTTGGAGGCATGTGTTCTGTACTGAGGTAGTTTTTAAACAGCTGGCAAATGCATGGACATGCGTTGGTGGTATCTTTGGTTTGCTGTGAAAAATTGTTCTTCAGCTGAGCTGCAGAGTATGCTAAACTTGTTTTGTATAAGTCTAGTCCAGGCTTGGGGATATGCTAGTTAGTTAGTCGACAGATCATCCTCATTGCACATCGAACCATTCACTCCATAAGTGCTCGGATCCCCTCCTCAGCAAATCCCGCAGTGTGTAGCGGCTCACAACACCATTTCTGTGTTGGTTTATTACTCTTCTTTGGCTTCCTGCGTAGTGTTCTTGTTTGGCCACACCTCTTTTAACTTGCTGTTCTCGCAGCCTGACCATGGTTGTAGATTCCCAGTCATCGCTTGGTTCTCGTAAACGACTTACTTCTCGTAGAGCATTCAGAATGTCTGCCTGGTCCATGGCTCGTCCGCCTTCCACAGTAGCCCTACCTGCAAGCCTGTCAGCCTGCTCATTCCCTTGTACACCCACATGCCCTGGCACGAAGATGAAACTAATCTTTGCCAGCCGAGACCGCTCCAGAGACAGCAGCCACTCTCTTCGGACCCACCCCATCTCTATCCTCCTGAGCATACTCATTGAGTCACTAAGGACACATGCCTGATTGAATGTCTGTGTCTCGAGCCATGTTATTGCTTTACTTACTGCCATGACTTCCATAGTCAGGCTGCTTGTGGTCAAAGCAAAAGCGCCAGACTCTTCCTTCACAGCTTTCCCCCCAGGCCTTAGCCGTAAAGGCCCATAAACTTCTCACTCCTCGACGACTGACCCATCCGTGTAAATGACAGCATCATCCTCTAAAGAATTCTCGAAGATCAGAGCTTGTACTTCCCCTCCACAGCAGCTGGATTTTCTTGTCTGCATTTCCTGTCTAGTTGGATGCGCACTGAAAAGGATGAACAGAACTATGTTTGCCCTTGTACCCACTCCTCGCCAGTTTCTAAGTCCTCAAGTGAACACACCTGCTGAATAATGTCTTCGGCTTGACCGATCCATGACTTCCCTCTTTCCTTGGGGATATGTTACATTTTTAAACATTAGCTATTTCTAGCATTACATTTCAATCAATCATGTGCCATGCCGGAAAGCGTGGGCGGTCATGACTCGCCATTTCACTCGATCACCAGTGTCGTGGATCAGCTCAGTGTTCTTGTCTCATCCATGCCATGTGGCCAAGCCATCCAGGTATTTTCCTCTCGGTCTTCCCCTTGGTCTGTTCCCTTCGATCTTGTCAGTTGTCACTAAGTTCTCCAATCCATTTCTTCTCATAACATGTCCAAAAAAGTTTGACTGTCTACGTCTAATTTCTCTAATCAGTTTACGATGTTCATTTGTCTCCTGTAGTACTTGGTCATTGGTTTTTCTATCTGTCCATGGTTTTCTTTGCATTTTCCTCAGAAACCACATTTCTGCAGCATTACATTTAAACAGGGCCAAATGTAATTTTAAGCACTTTGATATATTATTTGTGTATTTGTTTAATCTTGCTGAAAAGTAAGCATTTCTGGTGTGGTAATAGTTTCTTTGGTTGAGTGATGAGAAAAGAGACTTGGAGAACATCGTGACAACTTGAAAGATAGAGGGGAAGAGAGGCAGAGGCAGACCAAGAGAAATGATGCTGGATGGATTGAGAAGGTGGCATGGAGGAATATCATCAGCAGAGTTGATCCAGAACACCAAAGACTGAGATCTGTGGAGAGCCATGAACGCCTACGCCAGCTGGCAGGGCACTTGGTGATGATGATGAATAGCTTTACACGTTTATATAGGTTAGAACTGGCATTTTGTGTTTTTTTTTTTAATCCACAGCCTACTTCTGGAAAGACGGAAATGGAGAAATTTTTAAAATATCACTAGATTTATTTATCTCATTGTGATTGATAGGTCATTATTGTAATTAACATATAATTTTTGTACTTGTATTAAAAGGTTCGTTGCCACCAAATCATACATTTGCTACTGCCAGCACTGGTGTTGCTGCGTGTCATATAGGAGGGACAACTCTGCACTCATTTGCTGGTAAGTGTGCTTATCTGCCCCATTACTTTCTTCCATTGAATTAATTTATTAATAAGTTGTTTTCTCAAATAAGAGTTCAGCTTGAAGAAGTGCGTAGATATAAAATATTTACTTTTAAAGTGCTAAATTCAATTATGGTAAAGCAAAGAAAAAAAGGAGCAAAATAGACAATTTAATGAAATTACAGAAAAACACAATTTTAACTTAATTAAGCTTCACCAGCGTTAAAAAGTTTCCCCCCTCAACAACAAACAAAAAACAGAGTAAAGAGCAGCTTCGCAAAATGAAATTTAAAAATAAAACCAGGACATTGTGATGACAAGCTTTCATTAGAAATAATAATGAAATGCAACAACATACAAGCAATATGTTCTACAGCAGTCAGAGAATATAAATCATTGGTGATTTATGTCCATCAAGGGTGTGTCCTACTAACTTGACCATCTCTTTGGATGGTGGGGAGTGCCCATGGTCTGCCCCTGTCTTCCCTTGAGAGCCGACCGGCATGCATGTGACTGTTCTCAGCTGACCAGTTGGGGGTATCACCTGTAGATGGAGGGATGAGGATCAGACCACAAGTTTGAGACCATGAAATGTCCTATGAAACACCTGTGAAGACTGAAATTATCAACAAAGAAGTAGCATTTGTCAGCAGAAATTCCCAAATATCACAGCTCTGATGTAAACAGGCACAACACAATTATGCCCAAAACAAATAAAATATTGGACAAACAAAGAAGTATTTGAATGAACAAACTAGAAAAGAAAAATGCTTTGGGTGGTTCTGTGGCTATTGTGGTTGCTCCAATAATAGACAGAGGTCATCTTAAATGCCAGTAAATATCTTTGTGCAGCTGCACTGGTGAGATAGTTGCCTAGATCAGGATGAGAGCATGCCATGATGACAGTCCATTTTGATAGTTTATTAAGCTAATTTAATACTGAAATGCTTAAATATTCTCTTCCAGGCATCGGCTCAGGAAAGGCACCTTTGACCCAGTGTATAGAGCTAGCATCCAGGCAAAAAGTTGCTCAGCAGTGGAGAGCCTGCAAACACCTGGTTATAGATGAAATATCCATGGTTGATGGTGACCTCTTTGACAAATTAGAAACTGTAGCTAGGTGAGTATGGTAAAAGCACATGAACATTGAACCATGCGGTGACTACACAATGACCTTATAAACGTGTCCACTTCTGTCTTTAACCATATACCTGCTTATTTAACTTTAGCCTTATAAGATCCTCATTCATCATACAGTGACTGCACTCACCTATAACTTTATTGTCTCTATATTCTTCTTTTCTTCTTCTCCTCAGCCTCCTTCTGTGTTTGTCCATTATTTTATATTTTTGTTTGGCTTGTGTTGGACATAATTACATTGTCTGTAGCAGAGCTGCAAAATTTGCTCCTTTGAGCCAATATAGTCAACTTCTTGGCATTTGTTAACCACTTTAGCCTTCCCGGATAGTTTTGTAGGACATTCCATCGCCTTAGAGAGGGGATGTCATTTTTTCTGTTCTATCTACTGGTGGGGCCCTCTACAAATTCTTCCAGAACAGTCACATGCGAACAATTCAACCCTGAAGGAAATGCACGAATAACCCACTGGCATTCCCTGCCATAAATATAGATTTACACATGAAGCTGTGAAGCTGAGTTCATCCAAGAAATCATGTCCAGCACATTGCTACTTATGAGCCCTGTTCATTACAGGATGTGCCAGTAGGATGCAGTCTGTGAACTCACTGGGACTTTGATGACCTCCACACAATGAGTAGTTTGATTACTTAGTGGTGTAAAGTTGCACTGTTTTATTCCAGGATTAGGGTCTTGGTTAGCAACTTCTGTATTGGTCCATGGCGAAGCAGTTACGGACGTAGTTTGTACACCAGTATACCCACATTTGAAGTACAGCTGTGGGCAGTTTGGCAGCAGACCGCCTTACGTTGGTTTTTTATGAAATGGTATGGGTGCCTGTTGTTCAGAAAGCAGTGGCAAACTACTGAAGGTAAACTTGTCCAGGAATCATGTTGAGCCAAAAAATGCTGGGGTTGATTGCTACGTCCTGTAAAGGATATGCAACTATCTTATTTTTCTTGAAGAGCAAGTTCCAAGCAGAGCACCAACTCTGGAAAGACATGCAGTACAGCACTTTTAACTTTGTTTTCCCGGAAGGTGGGCCAGCATTGTACACCGCTGTGTTATTGGGTTAGACTTTCCACTTCAGTAATTTTCTAGAGGGGCAGTTTTCCATTCAGTGGCCATACATGATTTATGAGTGGCAGAAACTTTTCTGCTTCTTGGTTTCCAGTATCTTCAATCTGGAGTCCACCATCTCTGAGAACTTCTGCCAGTTCAGCTTTGGCCTGTTGTTGAGTTGAGCTAAGAACAGACATCACCGCACTCAGGACATTTCCATATGTGCTCCATCCCCTCGTTCAACAACCAGTGAAGAGTCATACTACTAATCGTTCCCACCGCTCTCTGATTAAAAGTTCTCCTGGTCTTCCCTCTAAGTTTTGAGATTCTGCCAGAACCCCTGCCAATCCCCCCGCAATCTCATCCTTTCCACATACGGGTTCTCAATCTGTTCCTCCACCTTCTCCACCTGGTTCCACAGGCGCACTACCACCTCTCCCTTGTCCATAGGTAATCGACCACCAAGAGGTGCATTCCTTGCCAGCCTATCAGCCTGTTGATTCCCCCATACTCCCGCTTGGCCAGGGCAAAAAATCCATACAATTCTTGCAATCTGTGACCACTGAAGCGAGGTAATCCATTCTACACAAAACATTCCTTTCTCCACTTTACTAAGCATACTCTTGAGTCTGTGTTGAAGACAATGTGTGTTGCAGTGGTCTCCTGTAACCAACAGAACGCCGATGTGACTGCTTCCACCTCCATTCTCATGTTGTAATGGCCATATATATCTGTGGTGTACAGAAAGAATATATAGCAGAAGTCTTGCATGTTTTCTGTAAGACCAGCAGAGAATCTTTTGACACCTGAGGTGAGATACAGGATATCCTTTTGTATTCAGCACTATGTCCTTAACTGTCTTCCATTTTTGTGGTCAAAGTCACCACACCACATTCACTTTCAATTTTAAAGAGCTCCACATTCACCTTTAGTATAGCAGTAGCTGAACATTGTTGTGGTTCCACAAATTACTCTTAGCCTTGTAGTAACCCTGCATTCACCTGTAACCTTGTAGTGACTATATTTGCCACTAACTTTGTGGCTGCTGCAGATTAATCTTGCTTTTCCATTGACACATTTAAAGAAAGGATCTAGAAATATAATAATCAGAGGCCAATATAACTGAGTCTGAACAAATACAATCTCAGGACATGTTCATAAATCTAGAAAAAGGCTGCCATCTGACTAGTCTGCCAAAGTAAACTCAACACTCTTCAGTCTTTCTTGCAAGTGTGCAATCTTTCCTTCTCTCTTCTGCCCTTTATCTCCCATTGAAGCATAGACCCTTATCCAGCTCGTGTGAAGCTGTTATATCTTTTATAGCTGTCCACCACATGTTATACATCTCTACCTCAAATTATCTTCTCCATGTATTTTAGGTCTCCTCATCTAAATGTGCAATCCATCCATCCATCATGTGCCATGCCGGTAAGCGTGGGCGGTCATGTTCTGCCATCTCACTCGATCACCAGAGTCGTGGATCAGCTCCGTGTTTCTGTCTCGACCATGCCACAAGGCCAAGCCATCCAGGTACTTGCTTCTAGGTCTTCCCCTTGGTCTGTTCCCCTCGATCTTACCAGTTGTCATCAAATTCTCCAATCCATTTCTTCTCATAACATGCCCAAAAAATTTTGACTGTCTACGTCTAATTTCTCTAATCAATTTACGATCTTCATTTGTTTCTTGAAGGACTTGTTCATTGGTCTTTCTGGCTGTCCATGGTATTCTTTGCATTTTCCTCAGAAACCACATCTCTACAGCCATCAGATGTTTTTCAGCCTGACTGCTCATTGTCCACGCTTCACATCCATATAAAAGTACAGGTTCAATGTAGCATCTCAACACTCTTTTTCTCGTTTCAATTGACATCTTTTTATTGGTCAATATGTTTTTCATCTTGCTAAAGGCTACTTTTGCCATGGCGATTCTTGTTCTAATCCCTTCAAGGCATCTCCCATCAGATGTTATTACTGTTCCGAGATAATTGTACCTGCTCACTTGTTGAAGAATATTCCCATTTACTTGTATATTACATTGTGGTATTTCGTCCTTCCTAGTGACGACCATAATCTGTGTCTTTTTACAATTTAATTCTAACCCTAGTTGTTCACTGTGTGTAACAATCGCATCTACTAAATTTTGCAGGTCCTGTTCATTGTCTGCAATCAAGACTGTATCATCTGCATATCTAATGTTATTGATGCATCGTCCCCCAATGTTGATTCCTTCCATATCTTCAATATTTCTGAAAATACTTTCACTGTACAGGGAAAACAGATCTGGAGACATTACACATCCCTGTCTCACACCCCTTTTAATAGGCTGATATTGGCTTACTTCATTATCAACTCTTATGGCAGCTTGTTGTTTCCAATATATGTTTTTTACAAGTCTAAGATCTTTTCCATCAATTTGTAGATCTTCAAGCATCCTTATCATGTTGACATGTCTCACTTTATCAAAAGCCTTTGTGTAGTCAATAAAGCAAAGGTGTAGATCTTTGTTTACTTCTATAGAACGTTCGATTATGTTTCTCAATATATACACAGCATTTACTGTACCCTTGCCTTCCACAAACCCACATTGTTCTTCTCCTATTTCAGGTTGTATTTTCCTCCTAACTCTTTGCATGATAATTCTTAGCAAAATCTTCGTGATGTGACTCATTATACTAATTGTTCGATGTTGATCACATTCCAAGGCTCCTGATTTCTTTGGGATTGCAATAAATACAGAATTACATAACTCCTGAGGTATATTTCCAGTATCATATATTGTATTAAGCAGACTGGTAACTTTATCTATTCCATATTCTTCTAAAGCATTAATCATTTCTGTTGTGACGCTGTCTGAACCGGGGGTCTTGCCAGATTTCATATGGTTAAGCGCATTCTGAACCTCCATCTTTAAAATTGCTGGTCCTTCATTATTATTTTGGACATCATACTGTTCGTCTCTGTTATCGTCATAAAGGTTTTTCACATAATCTGACCATTCATGTAAGATCTGATCTTTTTCTATTATGACTCTTCCATCTTTTGTCTTTAGGCAGCCTGCTGATGTACGTGTTCTTTGATTAGTAAGCTCCTGAATTCTTTTGTGCATTAGTTTCGCATTGTTACTGTTGTGTTGTTTTTCAATTTCTCTGCGATTTTTCTCAAGCCATGTTTCTTTTGCCTCCTTACATAAGGTTCTCACTTTTCTGTGAATTTCTTCATATTTGGCTGGATTATTTTTGTTCTGTCTTCTTGTTTCCATTAGTTGTAAAATTTCTTCAGTCATCCATGTCTTACGGCCCACTTTCTTTACTTTTGGAATAGTTTTTTCTGCTGCGCAACTGATTGAATTCTTCATCGTTTCCCATTGATCATCTACATCTTGAAACAGGATCTCTAGATCAGACAATATATCAAATTTGTTCTTTACTTCTATGTGAAAATTATCTTGTATTTCTTTGTCAGTTTTCAATTTGCACAAGTCATATTTAGGGTTTCCTGCTGTATACTTGACTTTCTTTAACTTTACCCTCAATGTGCCTGTAATTAATCTGTGATCACTGTAACAGTCTGCATTTGGAACTGTTTTTACGACTGTTAACGCATTTCGAAACCTTTTGCTAATCAGGATGTAATCTATCTGGTTTTTAATCCTGCTGTCTGGACTCCTCCATGTCCATAATCTTCTAGGATGCTGTTTAAACCAGGTGTTTCCTACAACCATTTCTTGTTCTTTTGCCCATTCTACAAGTGCAATAGCTGTACTAAAATAACACATTTAGAAAAAAAACTGCTATTGAGAGGAGCAGCTGGCCGAGTGGCTAGGATGCCGGACTCTCCTTTGAAAGACCCAGGTTCGATCCCTCAGTAGGATGTGGGATTTTTTTCTGTTGGGGGGGGGGAAAGAAAATCTTAACCTGCAAAGTTCACGGCGACTGCGCTAGCCAGGCGGTCTTAATTCCTCTGGCTCAAAGACCCCTCTGCCATACACTGCAAGGTACTATATTGGCAGTAAATGACAGTAGAAAAAGAAAACTATTTTTACATGTAATATATATGTTAACTATTCTCCCAAAAGGATCATTCGGAAATCTGATCAACCTTTTGGTGGCATACAGCTGATTTTGTGTGGAGACTTTCTCCAGCTTCCTCCAGTAGTTGGACCAGGAGAAAAGCGCAAGTTTTGTTTTCAGGTATGCCAAATTAATTATTTCAGCCTTGTTAGCTGTTTTCTGGAACTCCTTCATCACTTGTTTGTTACGAGCATTATTTGAAAATTCTTTAGTGGGGAGGGAGGTGTGTAAAGGTAAGAGGATGGACTTTATTGCACAGGGCTCTATCCTGTATGGCTGTCTTCTTTCATTAGAACAGCCTGCCAAAAGCATCACACAGCAAGAACTCCATCTCTCTGGCAACAACCCCTCGGGGTCTCTGAAAACATTTCACTCGTCAACCAAATGACGGAGTCAGAAAAATCTCGACCTGTGTTGTGCATGGCAGGCTATTTTGCCATTTTGTCACAGACTTTGAAAGGTCTTTGGAAACCAAAAACTAAGGATCAAGATCTCTTAGTATTCAAAAATTCACTAGAGTCAAAACATTAAGAAACATTGTGAGACCAAGGACTCGACCTAAAACAAGAAAATTGCTGATATAATTCAGGCCTGGTAGAATTCAGTGCAGAAATGACACAACACAATAAAATAAAGTTATTTAATTGCAGTTTCGATTACTAACTTTCTCCGTTACCAGCTTATAAAGATTTTGTTCTATGTCATGTAATGTATACATCTGATAAACTTGATCTAAGATCAGTAATAGCCATGGAAGTTACTTTTACTCGTGATTGTAAGTTTCTAGCATATAGGCCATATGCTCTGGATGAAAAGAGACCACTACAATAGGCTATTGTAGATTAGAAGAGAGTTCATTAAAAGGAAAACTAGGCTAACCAGCAGACAGCTTGGTTCAAGGGTGCATCAACCTGCAATCAGAGGGGACTGAAAGATGTTGTTAATTTTGTGGAGAAAATTGAGATAGTTCAAAATTGAGAAATTTCAACAGGGAGCCGGTCATGGATTTTCCCCAAAAAATACAAGTTTCTGGATCACTAGAAAAGTAGTCTAAAACAATCTGCTAACACTAGATGTAACAATAAAAGTCCTCCTGTGGCAATTTTGTGGAGAAAATTGAGATAGGTCAAAATTGAAAAATTTCAACATATTGCCTTTTGTGGATGTTTCCCATAAAAATAAAAGTTTCTGGATCACTAGGAAATTAGTCTAAAACTATGTGCTGACACCAGATATGGCCATAAAAGTAATAATCTGCCATCCTGGGACAATTTTGTGGGGAAAATTGAGATAGTTCAAAATTGAGAAATTTCAACAGAGCGCTAGTTAGGGTATTTAATTTATAGTGCTAGACAGCATTTAAGAAATTCTGTAGCTTTCAACACCTTCCTGTTTTCAGATTTTCTCTCACTATACTCTTCTCTGTGAATGAGATAATTGCTGCAAATGTTAATCCTCCAGACTTTGACTATTGCTGGAGTTGATCTGTTGGTTGGTTGAGAATCCTCTGGAAGACTATGTCGTAACTTGTAAGTCTGAATCATTAAGGTTCAGGTTGTTTGAGCTCTGAAAAGGGCTTACATCTGTTGGGGTGATGTGATGTAGAGAATTTCCTCCCTGCCCAGTACTAAAGTACAACGAGGGACTGTGTGGCAGGTATTTTCTTCTCATCTTCAAGTTCACATACCAGTGGGTTGTGCATACTGGTACTGAAACTTCACTACAACGAGGATTAGGCTGGAATGAGGCCTAGGTTGGTCATGTTTCCTCCACAGGGTTGAGGTATTTCACTGTCAACAGACTCCAATCCCAAGTCCACAGGGAAACTGGTGTTGGTTTAGGTGTTTTATTTGCTGTTTGAAAGTGAGGTGTGACAGACATCAAATGTAAGCATGTGCCCTCTGTAGACAGAACTGTTGTCCAGGAAAAGACAGAGAACATTGAAGGCATGAGAAACATTCTTTAGGAAATCATTCTAATTTGTGAGGGATTTGTTTTGGCAGCCATGATCAGGCAGCTTCAGCATCAGGAAAGGGGATCCAGAAGAGCACCTGATGAAAGCATACTCAGATGGCCAGAAACAAGTCCCACACTGTGAGATGTCATAAGCAGAGAAACCAATTGTTGGTTTCAGTGTTAAGCCTCCATCATGGAGGGAGATTGTGGCAGTGGTAAAAAAAATGTCTGAGGCAAGTCAGCACCTGTTCCCAGCTGTGGCTCATATGCAGTGTGTAAATGGTGTCCAGACATCGTGAAAAAGACTTCGCTGAATACTGAAATCCACATGGAAGCAAACATGCATAGTTGTGGAGTGGACGAATGCCAAAGGAATCTACATCCTCAAAGAGCAAAATTCAATCAGTATTACCCATATCAGGCCGATCTCACTTCTGAATGATGTGAGCAGGGTATTATTCTCAGTCATGGCTATTGGTAATGGAGAACAAGTACAAATCAGTTCAGAAAAAGGGGATTCAAGGGATCCCTAGATGCAATGACCATGTCATCATGATCTAGGAAACCTCCCAGAGAGGGAAGGCACAGAAGACTAACCTTCATGTGGTATGGCTAGACATGACCAACACATACAAGTCACCGTGCAAGCCCACAGAATGTATCATGCACCTGAGGAGACAACAGCCATACTAAAGTAATAATTTTTGGGTTTCTTGCTTCATTTCTTAACCCTGGCTTTCATGAATAGATAGATCGAAGTGTATGATTTCACTGGTACCATTTGTCATTGTTGTGCAAGTAATTTTTGTATGTGATGGCCAGCTATGCACAACATCTGAAACTCTGAGGAGAGTGCATGATGTCATCACTAGGCTTTCATAGAAAATACCACAATCATCTCATCTCATCTCATCATGTTCCTCTTGTACCTTGCGGTGTCGAGGTGAAGTATAAACTTCGTGAGAGTGCCCGGTTATGGGCTTCGTATATCGACATTCCCATGGATTATGTTATTCCCTCAGTCCAACGTTTACGTGGTCGGCCTCTTCCTCTGTTTCCATCTGGTCTGTACATCATTGCTTGTTGTGGCATGCTGTTGACTGGTAGCCTACTTGCATGGCCAAACCATTTGACTTGCTGCTTTCTAATAAAATCTAGAGCAGCTTTAACCCCTACTTTAGTCCTGATTTCTTCATTTCTGATCTTATCTCTTCTTGATACGTTGAGTATTCTTCTCAGAAACCTCATTTCTGTTGTTGTGATTTTTCTTTTCTCTTTTTCTGTCATTGTCCAGGTTTGGCATTGGTAGCAGAGAGTTGGTAGGAAGATTGTGTTGTAAAGTGCTTTCTTAGTAGTTATTGATACATGTTTGTTCTTTAGTATTGGTGCCATTTGTCCAATGAGTTGATTTGCCTTATTGCACCTATTTTCGATCTCGTCTTCTGATCTGCCATTTGATGATGATATACTACCACAATCATGACCTAAAAAAAGGAGATCCATGCCCACATCATGCTCCTACGACTAGATCAACTGGTTGTTTGGTGGGGGATTAGCTTCAAACCTCAGAAGTCCATAATCCTGTATATCATGAAGGGCAGTGTGATGACAGTCGTGTTCATGGTGGCAAACCGGGCAAAATATAAACAATCTCAGTTTAGTGTATGTTGTCTTGTGGTGGACAAGAATGCAGTACAGCATATAGAGGAGAGAACAGAAAGCGGTATGCAAGCTATTAACTAGAACAGATTGATAAGAAGAGCCAAAATCTGGGTCTCCAGTTTATATTGATTCTGAAACTCCTATGGCCCGTGCTTCCTCTTCTTCTTTCGTTAGCTTGAAATATGTCTATAACAGCAATGTTGTCTCTTGTATGAATTTAACTGTGGCCCCTGCTTATTTATGACATAAGCACAAGCTTACTTCTCATGGTTATGAAACTTCAAAAGTAGCCAAATGACTGAACAGCTCGGTTGAAGATACTCTTTTTACCTCTGTCTTGTTTTTGTATTATTCTCAATCTGTTTGTAATTTACAGTCTGAAGCCTGGCACAAGAGCATAGATGTGACTATGCAGTTGACAGACGTCAAGAGACAATCAGATAAACGTTTCATTGACATTCTCCAGTATATTAGAAAAGGCTCGTAAGTATTTATGTGACTGGTATTCTGTTATGATTAATTCTCTGTATTTTTCTCTAAATTGAATATAATATACATTACTTACTAGATTGGAACAGATCCAAGAATCAACTGAATTCTATTTAAAACATCTGTTTTCTAGTTCTGTGAAAACTTGACCAATAAAAAAGATTGAAGTCTCTATTATCCACCATATACGACAACAATTCAAGGACAAACTTGAAAACAAACAGAAATCAGATCTTTGGTGCACGTGGAGAATTGTGTTTAGGTATTTACTCTATGCCATTATGACCTTCTAATAAAGTGTGTGTGTGAGAGAGAGAGAGAGAGAGAGAGAGAGAAAGATCATTAGGAGGAGAGGCAGACAGGTAAATGATGATATGGCCCAAGACGATGGCGTGGAGAAATAACTTCAAAAGAATTGATCAAGAACATAAGGAACAGAGATCTGTGGAGAGACATGAACACTTACACCATTTGGCAAAGCACATGATGATTATGATTCTTTACATTTAATATTTAAATTACAAGTTGATTACACATTGCTTGGTATCTACATGAAACATGGAAAATATGTTACCAAAATGTCAGTTGTATTTAAATTGGCAACTAACCCATTCTTGCAGATGTCCTGAACATGTAGCAGCCATCCTCCAGCAGACGACAAGTAAATGCATACAGCAAGATGGAGTTCTTGCTACCAAACTGTGTACACACAAGGTTGACGTGGAGGCAATCAATTCTTCAAAGCTGCGTGAACTAAATGGTACAGAGTTTTCCACGCCTAGAGTTAAAAAAGAACTGGTTTTTGTATAATTAGTGGCTGTACATTACATACCACATATTATTATTTTCATGTTAGCATCTGTACTAGTGCTATCTGCCTGGTCTGTGGCGAAGGGGTTACGGATGCAATTTGTAATCCCACATACCACATCTGAAACACATCTGCAGGTGATTTGGAAGCAACCACCTTGCGTTGGTTTTTATGAAATGGTATGAGTGCCAGTCTTTCAGAAAGCAGTGGCAAACTACTGAACGTAAACTTGCCAAGAAATCACAAACAGCCAAAAAATGCTGAGGTTGACTGCTAGTTAGTTAGTTAGTTAGTCGACAGATCATCCTCATTGCACATCGAACCATTCAGTCCATAAGTGCTCGGATCCCCTCCTCAGCAAATCCCGCAGCGTGTAGCGGCTAACGACGCCAGTTCTGTGTTGGTTTATCCATCTTCTTTGGCTTCCTGCGTAGTGTTCATGTTTGGCCACCCCTCTTTTAATTTGCTGTTCTCGCAGTCTGGCCATGGTTGTAGATTCACAGTCATCACTTGGTTCACGCAAGAGTCTTACTTCTCGTAGAGCATTCAGAATGTCAGCCTGGTCCATGGCGCGTCCGCCCTCCACAGTAGCCTCACCTGCGAGCTTGTCAGCCCGCTCATTTCCTTGTACTCCCGCATGCCCTGGCACGAAGATGAAACTAATCTTTGTCAGCCAAGACCGCTCCAGAGGCAGCAACCATTCTCTTCGGATCGATCCCTCCTCTATCCTCTTGATCATGTTCATTGAGTCGCTAAGGAAACATGCCCTAGTGAATGTCTGTGTCTCGAGCCATGTTATTGCTTTTAGGTTGACTGCGACGTCCAGTAAAGGATATGCAACTAGTGCTGTCATGTTTTTGTTTTTGTTTTTTTAAATTTGCATATCCATTTTACAGGACATCACTGTCAACAGCAGCATCTTTCAGCTGTCTGTTGATTTCTTGGCAAGATTACACTCAGTAGTTTGTCATTGCTTTATGAGTGGCCGGCTCAGTTATCCCGCAAGTCACCAGCGGGGGACGAACCGCTCCCAGTCCTCGCCTGCTACGAGACTGCGTGATAAACGGGATTACGGAAAAAGTGGTGTAACCCCTCGGCCAGAGAGACCGGCACATAGTGTACAGGCTAGGATTTTACAAATAAAAGGTGAGAGGTCACCTTCATTGCACCAGGTTTTACCCAATCTGGTGTGTGTTCTCTCCACAAAATGGCAAGCTGCCTGCTGAGAGCATCGCACAAACTCTGTAACTCCAGCAATGACTCCCAGGAGCCTGAACAATTTACACATGAAAAATGTGCACTTGTAATCTGAACAGTACAGTCTGAAAACAAACTCAAAACCTTCAGAGAACAAAGCATAAGGCTTTACCCCACAAAAAAATCCAAAAGCCTTACTGTCACAATGCCTGACAGATAGAATTGGCTATGGTTCTGTCCATACTCTGCAGGTATAAATATGAATAGCTATAGGCACTGAATAACACCATTTTTTCGCGCACACAACTTTATTGCTTATGAAGAGACATGATGAAAACATACACTATTCCCAGAAACCACGTTGGAACAGGTAAATAAACAATACTGTCTTCGATCGGCCTTGTGACACAACTAGACACAGCGGACTCTTTCCCATGTCCGAACTCAACTGAATACATGGCTAAGTTTCCCTCCTTAGCCCAAACACCAAATAACTGGCTAGTTTCCTTAACATAGCCCAAACACTCAACTCCCCTGGCTAAGTTTTCCTCCCTTAGCCTCAGAACTCCACTGTCTGGCTAAGTTTCCCTCCCTTAGCCTCAGAACTCCACTGTCTGGCTAAGTTTCCCTCACTTAGCCTCAGACCCAACTGTCACTGACAATGCCGCTGAATACCCTCACTGGTCCAGAATTTAACTCTCCTGGCTGAGTTTCCCTAACTCAGCTCCAGAAAACCAACTGCCTGGCTAAGTCTCCCTCACTTAGCCTCAGAATTCAACTGAATGCCTTGACCCATCGTTTCCTTCTCTCTAGTCTCCTAGAGACCCCCCCCCCCCCCCCCCACCCTTGAACCCAATTACAATTTTCCCCCAACATTACATTTCTGGGGTATTCCTTTGTCTATTCTCTCTCCAGTACGTTCTTGCCTCTCATTAGTGATTTCCTATTGACCCCTACATGTTCTAACAATCACTGTGTTGGGGTTCAACCATTGTTTTGGAATTCCTTACCCTACCTCTCTGATCCTACATCCACATTCCTCTTATCTGACCCCTGTAACCTGAATTGTATTTTCTAGATTCTTAGCCTCTACCTCTCCCTGCCTTGGAGTAAAAACATGCACATTACACTTACCAAGTATCAGACACTATGTCCTACAGCATGTAAGGCAGACATTCTGTTCCTCTACATATCATGTACATTGGCTTATAGGGTAAATGTAGTAACATAGCAGTGAGGCGTACTGTGTTAGGCCTTCACATAATCTAGACAATTGTATAATGAGATGAAGTGACATTTTCCCTTACTCACCAATTTCTTCTCAGAAAATTCACAAAATTGTCTTGTGCCCAAAAGACGCAGTCCAAGTATCAGCCAATATATCGCGTGTTAAGCTGATATCAGCGTATGAGATGACTCAGCTTCCTAGCTTATAATTAAAATGGCAGAACTGGTTGGTTGTCAGTCTTCTGGAAGACTGGGTGTTGAGTCTTTAAGTCCAACCCATTGATGTCCAGGTAGTCTGAGCCCTAAAAAGTGCTTGTATCTCTCAAAGTGAGGTTGGTGTAGAGACTTTTCTCATGACTTGGCATTAAAGTACCAACTTTTTTAGATGTCTCCAATACCCACTCTTTAAAAACTGACTTTTTTGTTGTTGTTGTAGTTTTTATTGTAGTTGTATTGGTGTCTTTTTGTTTTCTTGTGCTGACGAAGGCTTTTTATCCTCAAAATCTATTTTGTCACTTGTGATTGTATTGTAGTTAGGCTTACCAGTTCCATTTTCCACCCCCCACCCCCCATACTCATATATTTATAGCCCTTGGCTGCAGTTCAGCTCAGTTTATTTCCTGTCTGCAAGTGGACTGTATTGCAGATCTCTCCTTCACCTCCCTAAGCTCAGAAAGCAACAGGTTGTGTGAGATCGCTACTAGAACTTCACGTCTGCAGAGGCATACTTGGATGTCACCAGGTCATGATTCAGCACAGCTGAGTTTAGGCCTTGGTTGGTAATGTATCCTTAACAGGTTTTAGGACTTTCATTGTCAACAAACTCCAGTCCAATGTCCAAAGGGAGGCAGAGTTGATCAAACCACAGAGAAAGAGAAAGCTCTGTACACTTTGTAGAAGGATGGTATAATACTATTCCCCCACAAAAAATAATACCTATGAAGATTATGGATCAATCTCACAAGCATTCTTCTTCTTCTTCGTTCATCCGGAGTTTTTTGTGTGGATGTGATTGCGTTGTGCCTGTTTACAGCAGAGCTGCGTTCTTGCGCCGTTAGGCCGACACATCCGACTTCTGCGGGCATTTGTTGACCGGGTTAACCTTCCCGGGGGTTTCTTAGGACGTTTGACTCTCACTGGTGTGGTATTATCTCCCATCCTAGCTGGCCCATATAGAACAGCCAAAGACATCCTGGTCAGCCCTCAAGGGAAGGCAGGGGCAGACCATGGGCATTCCCCGCCATCCAAGGAGGCTTCCATAATTGCAGAGCCAACACACAGCGCTCAGGTACTGGGCTCACCCAAGGAATCGTCACGTCCTGCACATGGCTGCTTAGCCTCACTTCCGTATATTGGGCCTTCCGTTCACCATAGGCTGTTCTTCCGGAAACCAGAAGAATGCAGTGTGCAGATGACATCCACACAGTGAGCTTTCGACTCAGACTTTCCGCGCAATGGATTTGCTATCCGAGCAATATTCCATTTCGTGCCACTAGGACACTTTTTCCCCCTTATTTGAAGCCCACACAGTGAGCTTTTGATTCGGACTTTCCACGTAATGGATTTGCTATCCAAGCAATATTCCATTTCGTGCCACTAGGACACTTTTTCCATCTTTTATGAAGCTCACACAGTGAGCTTTTGATTCGGACTTTCCACGTAATGGATTTGCTATCCAAGCAATATTCCATTTCATGACTCTGGGAGGCTTGTGTAACCGACATGCCTGTGGTATGAAGTGTGGCAGTCTGAATACTTCTTCATACACCTTTAAATGTCAACCTGTATGTAGTTTAAGTAAGCTGCAGTCAACTTGAGCTTGTTGATATCTCCATAGAGCTTGTCCTCAAATGAAGCAGGTGTGGGCCAAAATATCTTTCTCTGTTTCTGCATATATTGGGCAATCCTGCAGCAAATGTTTTGCTGTCATTTTTCCAGTTCGACAATTACATTCATCGGTATCTCCTATTTTAGTTTATTGAACAAGTGGTATTTCAGCCTGTTATGTCCTGTGCGGAGTCTGAAGATTGCTACTTGTTCTCTTTGGTCGAGTTTGTAATATGCATCATCCTTCTGGTGGCCTGGATGCTCGGATTCCCATTTGGTTTTATAGGTGCTTTTTATCAACCTCTTTGCCTCATTGTAAGTTATGTCTATGTCAGGCTGTGGTAGTCGTCCGCCCTCTTTTGCCAGTCTGTCAGCCTCTTCATTTCCAGGTATACTGCAATGTGATGGGATCCACTGTATTACAACTTTTTTGGATTTCTGGCTTAGACCATGGAGTGCTGCTCTTAGGTCAGCTATTTCTGTGCTGTTATTGCTCTTCAGTATTGAGACAGCTGACTTTGCATCTGTGAAGATAGCTATTTGCTTCTCTTTATTTTCCTCCATCAAGAGCATTTCTGCTGCAGTTTTCAGAGCCTCTACCTCCGCTTTGAAGTTACTTGAAAACTTTCCAGTTGCCACTGAATGTGTTTTTTTCACTCCATTTTTTAAATTTAGGAGAATTCCTCCTCCTCCATTCTCTATTGAATTTTTGGCTGATCCATCTGTATATGCATGGGTCCAATTGCTGCTTGGGTAATGTTCTTTTATGAAGTTTGGGTTATTTCTCTTCTTTCGGTTTCATTCTGAGTGTTCTTTTTCTCAATACCAGGAATGTTTTCTATCATCTCAGGCAGTTGCTGCTGTCTCCAAGCTGGGAAGTTGTGTGCATAGTAAATGGGCTTGACTGTTGATATGTTAAGTATGGGATCTGCCCTAATCTTTCGTTTTGCAGTTTCTACAAGGTTGCTACGCTTCAGTCTTCCTTTTCCAAAACCATTAAACCTGTTATACATAGGGTGGTCTGTCAATCTTCTAAATTTTTCTGCTTGTTGCTGGGCTCTGCTATCTCTTCTGTCCTGCATTGGTTGTAAACAAGTGATCTTTTCTAGTTCATTAATAGGCGTTGTCTTCAGGCTTCCAGATATGATTCGCATTCCTTGGTTTTGGACTCTACTTATTTTGTTAAAGTTTGACTTAGCAGCTGTTGCCCAAGCTGCAATGCCATATTCCAGTACTGGCCTCACCCGTCCAGTATATAACTTCTTGAGAACTTTCTCATCTGCTCCCCACGTTGTACCAGCAAGCTTTTTCATGATTGCCATTCTTTGCCTTGCTCTTGTTCGATTTTTCTCAACCCCCGTGGGGGGGTTTCCAAATTTTTTTTTCAGGCGAAAAAAAAGATTCAAAAGGG
>JACEFZ010019147.1:0-28453 GCA_014155875.1 Cepaea nemoralis
ATTTTTGAAGTGAGGATTTAAAGCAGCCATGAGCAGGACGTGACGATTTCCCTCGGTGAGCCCAGATCCAGGGCGTTATGTGTCGGCCCTGCAACTATGGAAGCAACCTTGGATGGCGGAAAATGCTATGGACTGTCCCTGCCTTCCTTTGAGGGATGACCGTTGTCTTCGACCGTTCCAACTTGGCCAGCATGGTTGTAGATGGCACCACAAAAGTGAGAGTCTCCCAGGAATGCTACCTGGTCAAAAAAGCACGCTAAAGTCGATGTGTTGGCCTACGGGTTTAGGCCCAAGGGCGCATAACAGACACACCGCAATGACATCTGAAAAAAAAAACACTCCGGATGAACGAAAAGAAGATATGACATGCAAGAACTATTTTTCTCACTTTCATGGACAAGGACTTATTGCACAAAATGTTCTTTATTTGACACAATGGAGTTTTTGCTTGTTCTATTCTGCTCTTTGTCTCGGTGATAACCTTCTATCTTATGTTATCCACGAGCCTAGATATCTGAAGTTCTGCACTTACCAATCTATAGGTGTAAATTTATGTGTCAAGGAAAATCTGGTATTGCCAACACTTTATTATGGATTAGAGGCACGGCGGGAAAGATGTCGTGACTTGATGTGATGACGCCTGTTGACGTGTTGACTGCCTGCGGGCAGCGACAAGAAGATCATGGACATTTCAAGAATGTCAGATCTGTAGCTAATGTCAAGGTGGGGGTTAGATTGACAACTACACACACACACACACACACACACACACACAGACGCCTGCACACACACGCACACTCACAAACACACACACTCACACACTCACAAACACACACACTCACACACACACAAACACACACGTGCAAACATTGGCGTACAAACGTACGCTTGTATTGTTAGGCCTGGTGGAGAACGCAGATGAACAGATGGGGTATCCCTGTTTGATAAGACAAACCAAGAATGGAGTGTGTAGAGAATGATCACATTGCTTCTGGCACATAAACTCTTCGATAGTTTTTGAAGTGTGTAAAGGAGCATTTGTGGAAACGTCCGTAGTACAGTGCTATAGATTCCTAAATTTAGCATTGGATATTATTGTCTTCTTGTAGGTGACCATCATTTCTGTGTTCTTAACACTTTACTCTAACCCTGGTAGCTAACGGTGTCCATAGACTGCTGAAGATCATGTTTATTGTCTGCAGTCATTATTGTATTATCAAAAAATCAACATATCTTATACTTCGGATTGGAAGCACTAAACAGGTTCGTACCGGAATAGGATCAGCCAATAGTTGGTTGTACTTAATCGTCAAACCAAGGTTCGTACCGGAATACGATCAGCGTTGCCAGTAGTGGGTTGTGCTCAATCGTCAAACCAAGGTTCGTACTCGAATACGATTAGCGTTACCAGTAGTGGGTTTTGCTCAATCTTAAAATTAGTGCTTCCAATCTGACGTGGATAAGGCCCAAGGCTTGTGCCGGAATACGATCAGCGTTGCCGGTAGTAGGTTGTGCTCAATCTTCAAACCTCAAATCCCGAAACAACCAAATAAATCAAATATCTTATACTTGTTTATAGTGTGTGAAATCTGCAGCATGCACCTGACAAGGTGAGTGTAAAGTGAATGAATGCGGCATGGAAACAGGCTCTGTCAACATCTGTATTATGGTCTTCACTGAACAACAAAAGAATAACAGATAAACCATCACGACCTGGAGAGAGCAGGGAGTGAACAGAGGATCAGACCGACTACTCATGAATCCCATGAAAGGTCAGACGGATACATAATCAGACTGCTACAGTTACCATTAGTATCGGCATTCCTCTCCGGCTGTTGAAGATGAGGACGGAACACGTATGAGAATGTCCCCATTGCTGTGAAATCGGTAACTCAACCCTGAGCAACAGAAATATCAAGGGGGTGGTACCAGATATTACAACAAACGGCAGTATAATCAGTAGAGAGAACGCACTCAAGCATCTGGGAACAACCGTTGACAAAAGCTGGTTCTTCAGTATAGCCGATAGTCATAACATCTGATTGGAGGTGCCTTGACGAGTTGAGAATCGCTGCGGCATAGGTATATCTTTGCAAGACAGGAAATATACTGACAAATAAAAAAAAAAAGATGTTAATTGAAACGAGAAAGAATGTTGAAGTGCTGCATAAAAATTGTATGGATGTGTAAGGTGAATTTCAGGGACCAAGAGTGTGAATAAAGCTCACACTCTTATCATAGTTGAAAGTGCAGATCAACTTGTACGAGAAACATGCTTTCGATAGCGTCCATGAGAGAAAGGTCTATCCCAACCATATCACTCTATCTGAGACCGTGGCGATGGCCATTGTATGGGAGCCGGTTTGCCGCCACTTGTCGATAGTTCTAATATTTTAAAGTAACAGTGATTGAGAATGTGTGTGATTATGTTAAACATTGTAACTTGTCAGTGCGATAATAGAAGATGTAATATTATACAGCGTTATGTTACGCTATTATAATTAATGTGTCACTCTGTGATTTTGGAATAATAGATGGAGGAAGTGAAACAGTCCAAATAGAACATGATAATCTGCCACTCAATAATATAATAGTAAGCAATCTTGTATTACGAGCAGTTAGTAAAGGTTTGAACCATTACATCTTGTGTTTACCACAAGCATTCATCTGTACTATGACAAAAGGCAATTCTGGACCCATGGCACTGAACAATGAGCAGATAAGCTGAAATACATCTAATGGCAGTGGAAATGTGGTTCCTGAGAAAAATGCAAAGAATACCATGGACAGACAGAAAAGAAACCCAAAATGAGCAAGTCCTACAAGAAATAAATTTAAAAATGTAAACTGATTAGAGACATTAGACGTAGAAAGTCAAGACAGTTTGATTACGTTATGAGAAGACAAACTACAAAATGTTGTAACAGCCGCCGACAAGATTGAGAGGGAAATAGGAAGAGACGGACTGAGATGTAGATATCTGGATGATTGGCCACATGGTAGAGACAAGAACACAGCTGATCCACGACTCTGGTGATCGTGTGAGATGGCGAAACTTGTCTATCGGTATGACACATGATGATGCCCTTCAATGATCATAAGAGGGGCTGGTGGAAAGGAAGAAGAACAGACTGAATACTCAGAAAATGATGACAGCCACGTACACGGAACACAGATTATTGTTTTACCAGTATCTGATCACTCCGTGGCAAAGAGCTTACAGAAACAACCGATTTGGCAGCAGACCGCGTTGCGCTGGGTGTCAACGAGTTTGTATAGGAGCCCGTCGTTCAGAAAGCAATGGCAAACTACTGACACGTAAACTTGTCATGACATCAACAACAGCAGTAAAATAATGGTGTTGACAGCGATGTCCTATAAAATGGATATGCACACACACAAAAAAGTATCTGATCATGTCGCTAACTGGGTATTGCCTGGGAATGCTGGCAGTATCTCATGGCCATATGGTAACGCTAGAATTGTTGTTGTTTGTCCATGAAGAATGATGAGAACCATTCTTTTCATCCAGTGGGGTTGAAAGTATGGAGTCGTGAGTTCTAAGATGGCTAAGGCCTATTTTGGATCGAAATGTTCTTTGACAATGTGGGCAACGAATGCTTGACGTTCCAGGAGGAGGATCTTCTACTGTGGTTTATCTGTCCTGCCTTTTCTTCACAGCTCTTGCAGTCCTTTTTTCTTCACAATGTGACTGCAGCCCTTGTGTAATGATAAACGCCACGAATTAGGGTCTTTGGCTGCAGTCTCCCAGGTGTCAATGATGAATTTCAAAAGCTTTCAGTGAGATATTCAGTGTCTTTAAAGCGTTTCCTCTGGCCGCCTTGGGAGCGTTTACCACAACGTAGCACACTATAACAAATTTTTTCAGGGAGCCTGTGATCTGGCATGCTAGTTAATTGACCAGCCCAGCGAATCTGATTCTTCATTAGTAGAGTGTGGATCCTGGGCATAGGACGCTATTTCTAGAACTTCAGTGTCTGGAATCTTGTCTTGACATTTAATCTTCAGTAACTTCCTAAACCATGACTGTGTGGAAGTGGTTTAATTTCCTAACGTGTTGCTGATAAACAGTCCAGGTTTCACAAGCATATAGCAGTGACTCTAGAATGCATACGACATGAAGTCATGGGAACCACTCTCGGCTGCCCATGGGTTATGCTTATTAAAGGTTTAAAGTCATGAGATCCACTTCATCGCACCCGGTTTCATCCAGCGTGACTCAGTCTCTTTCAGCAACTTACCGAAAGCGTCGCTCAAAGCACGAACTGCATAGCTTCGGGGAAGACCCCTATGATTCTCAAAGAAAACTGCACTATTTTATCGGCGTTATACCGAATGCAGAATTTGTCTTCCGTCGTCATTTATAACGAATGTATAGTTTGCCTTCTGTCGTAATTTATAATAAATGTAGAACTAGCTTTCTGTCGTCATTTATATCGAATGTAGAACTTGCCTTCCCTCGTAATTTATATCGAATGTAGAACTTGCTTTCTGTCGTAATTTATAACAAATATAGAATTTGCTTTCTGTCGATTTTTGTAACAAATGTAGAACTTGCCTTATGTCGTCATTAGTAACAAATGTAGAACTTGCTTTTTGTCGCCATTGATAACGAATGTACAACCAGCCTTCTGTCTGCATGAGTACGGATTAGCTCAGCTAGAATTTATCTGTAGAATCAAGCCTTGACTTATACAAATCTCCCTCAAGGAGAGTTAGAATCCAGGCCCATTAACCCGACGGACGAGTACACTATTCACCATTCTCCCTCGGCGTCTAACACCGCTAACAAATCCCAGAACAAAAGCCTGTCCGAGAAATTGAAACATGCCAGCTCCTTGCATTAATCTACGGAAGGTTGACAAAACACTTTCAACAATTATTAGGACAATCAGTGGAATTAAGTATTTTATTTTTGCACCGCTTGGTTCAAATTACGCTGCAACAAGGGCAGTAAATACAAGTGCTGTCACGACATGGCTACAGAACGGAAAGTAATGTCCGCAGTGTCAGGAAGACAGTATTGATTACTGCCGCTTTTGTGAGACAGCGAAATGGGTAAAGATTAGCGCAAACAAGGGCAGCTACTTTATTGTCATAATGACTTTTCTCTCCCTTTGAAGGCAGATTTCTCGAAAATTGTCTGGCTTTTGTAAAACAGGGAAAAGTAGTCTACTTTTATAGTTAATTAGTCGATTATTTGTCTCGGGGTCTTTGTGTGTATGTGTGTTCAGATTAACACAATTTATCGTTTAGAGAAAGTGGGTTGAGTTTAAGTGCGGGTGGCAGATAGTTACTGGTAATGGTCACAGGTTTGCGACAGGAAGTAGAAAGACTCTTTACAGAGACAGAGATTGCGGTCATCAGTAAGTTTGGTCACTGCAAAGAAGGAATACAAGGGTGGACTACTTGTTAAGAGCCAGTGCATTTAGCGAGAACAACAGGGCGGTCTTGATTAAAGGTACAGTATCGACGAATTAATAAGAAATAAGCGTTCGAGGACTAGATCACAGGTGAAGCATCCGTGAACTATAGCAGAGGTAAAGTGTCCGTGAACTATAGTTGAGGTACAAGGCTTCCGTGAACTATAATAGAGGTACAGTGCCCGTGAACTATAGTAGAGGTACAGCTTCCGTGACCTATAGTAGAGGTACAGCTTCCGTGAATTGGAGTTGAGGTACAACTTCCGTGACCTATAGTAGAGGTGCAGCTTCCGTGAATTGGAGTTGAGGTACAGCTTCCGTGAACTATAGTAGAGGTATTGCTTCCGTGAACTATAGTAGAGGTATTGCTTCCGTGAACTATAGTAGAGGTACAGTGTCCGTGAACTATAGTAGAGGTACAGTGTCCGTGAACTATAGTAGAGGTACAGTGTCCGTGAACTATAGTAGAGGTACAGTGTCCGTGAACTATAGTAGAGGTACAGTGTCCGTAAACTATAGTTGAGGTATTGCTTCAGTGAACTATAGTAGAGGTATTGCTTCCGTGAACTATAGTAGAGGTATTGCTTCCGTGAACTATAGTAGAGGTATTGCCTCCGTGAACTATAGTAGAGGTATTGCTTCCGTGAACTATAGTAGAGGTACAGTCTCCGTGAACTATAGTAGAGGTACAGTGTCCGTGAACTATAGTAGAGGTATTGCTTCCGTGAACTATAGTAGAGGTACAGTCTCCGTGAACTATAGTAGAGGTACAGTGTCCGTGAACTATAGTAGAGGTATTGCTTCCGTGAACTATAGTAGAGGTACAGTGTCCGTGAACTATAGTAGAGGTACAGTGTCCGTGAACTATAGTAGAGGTATTGCTTCCGTGAACTATAGTAGAGGTACAGCTTCCGTGAACTATAGTAGAGGTACAGCTTCCGTGAACTATAGTAGAGGTACAGTGTCCGTGAACTATAGTAGAGGTACAGTGTCCGTGAACTATAGTAGAGGTATTGCTTCCGTGAACTATAGTAGAGGTATTGCTTCCGTGAACTATAGTAGAGGTACAGCTTCCGTGAACTATAGTAGAGATATTGCTTCCGTGAACTATAGTAGAGGTACAGTGTCCGTGAACTATAGTAGAGGTACAGTGTCCGTGAACTATAGTAGAGGTACAGTGTCCGTGAACTATAGTAGAGGTACAGTGTCCGTGAACTATAGTAGAGGTACAGTGTCCGTGAACTATAGTAGAGGTATTGCTTCCGTGAACTATAGTAGAGGTACAGCTTCCGTGAACTATAGTAGAGGTACAGTGTCCGTGAACTATAGTAGAGGTATTGCTTCCGTGAACTATAGTAGAGGTACAGTGTCCGTGAACTATAGTAGAGGTATTGTTTCCGTGAACTATAGTAGAGGTACAGTGTCCGTGAACTATAGTAGAGGTACAGCTTCCGTGAACTATAGTAGAGGTACAGTGTCCGTGAACTATAGTAGAGGTATTGCTTCCGTGAACTATAGTAGAGGTACAGCTTCCGTGAACTATAGTAGAGGTACAGTGTCCGTGAACTATAGTAGAGGTATTGGTTCCGTGAACTATAGTAGAGGTACAGCTTCCGTGAACTATAGTAGAGGTACAGCTTCCGTGAACTATAGTAGAGGTATTGCTTCCGTGAACTATAGTAGAGGTATTGCTTCCGTGAACTATAGTAGAGGTATTGCTTCCGTGAACTATAGTAGAGGTATTGCTTCCGTGAACTATAGTAGAGGTGCAGTGTCCGTGAACTATAGTAGAGGTACAGTGTCCGTGAACTATAGTAGAGGTACAGTGTCCGTGAACTATAGTAGAGGTACAGTGTCCGTGAACTATAGTAGAGGTACAGTGTCCGTAAACTATAGTTGAGGTATTGCTTCAGTGAACTATAGTAGAGGTACAGTGTCCGTGAACTATAGTAGAGGTACAGTGTCCGTGAACTATAGTAGAGGTATCGCTTCCGTGAACTATAGTAGAGTACAGTGTCCGTGAACTATAGTAGAGGTACAGTGTCCGTGAACTATAGTAGAGGTATTGCTTCCGTGAACTATAGTAGAGGTACAGTGTCCGTGAACTATAGTAGAGGTACAGTGTCCGTGAACTATAGTAGAGGTATTGCTTCCGTGAACTATAGTAGAGGTACAGTGTCCGTGAACTATAGTAGAGGTACAGTGTCCGTGAACTATAGTAGAGGTATTGCTTCCGTGAACTATAGTAGAGGTACAGTGTCCGTGAACTATAGTAGAGGTACAGTGTCCGTGAACTATAGTAGAGTATTGCTTCCGTGAACTATAGTAGAGGTACAGTGTCCGTGAACTATAGTAGAGGTACAGTGTCTGTGAACTATAGTAGAGGTATTGCTTCCGTGAACTATAGTAGAGGTACAGTGTCCGTGAACTATAGTAGAGGTACAGTGTCCGTGAACTATAGTAGAGGTACAGTGTCCGTAAACTATAGTAGAGGTATTGCTTCCGTGAACTATAGTAGAGGTACAGCTTCCGTGAATTATTGTTGAGGTACAGCGTCCGTGGACTAGATTATAGGTAACGCGTCCCGAGGAGGAGGAAGGTTCTGGGACGTTTTTACCTCTTCCGTGAGAAATGGGAGGGGGAAATGATTTCGGGCCTTTTACCCTTCTCCCCATGAGAGGTTTGTAGATTTGGGGCCTTTTCCCCTCCTGCCAAGGAAGGGTAGGGGTTTGGGGTCTTTTCCACTCCTCCCCAGGAGGAGGAGGTGGCGTTGTGGCTTTCCCGTTCCTCTCCAGGGGACCGGGGTAGGGGGATTTGGGTCCTTTTCCCCTCCTCCCCAAGAGTGAGGTGTGGGTTCTTTTCCCCTTCTCCCCAGTAGGAGGAGGGTTTGGGCATGTTCCTTTCCTGCCAAGGAGGAAAAAGGGGGTGGGGAAGTATGGGACCTTTTCCCTTCCTCCCAAACAGGGGTGGGGGTGGGGTGGAGGGGGATTTGGGGCATTTTCCCCTCCTCCCAGGTAGGGTAGGGGTTGGGGCCTTTTCTTCCCTTCCCCAGGAGGTAGTGGTTGGGACCTTTTAATTTCCTCCCCAGGAGGAGGCATTTGGGTATCTTTCCCATCCTCTCTAGCATGGGGATTTTGGGCCTTGTCCCCTCCTCCCCAGGAGAAGTGATTTGGGATATTTTCCCCTCCTGCCCTGGACTTGGGATATTGGGGCATTTTCCCTCCTCCCCAAGAGGTGGGGATTCGGGGCCTTCCTCCTCTCTTTCCAGGAGGGGGAATTTGAATTTCCCCTCCTCCCCAGGAGAAGTTTGGGTGGGTTTAGAGCGTTTTGCCCACCTCCCCAAGAGGGGGTGGATTTTTGGCCTTTTCCCGTCCTCCTCGGGAGGTAGGATTTTAGGGCTTTTCACCTCCTTGTCGTAGTAATACTTTACTTTATTATTTTAGTGTCGTCCCTGGAGTGAGGGGAATCAACACCCACATTTTATTTATCCCAATATCATTACTCTGGAGAATCCACCAGAATCCGTCCCCAACACTCCTTCAGTCTATAGACACCTCTTTCTTACTCTCACTCTCCACTGGATCATGCCCCCTCTCATTCTTCCCCAACACAACATACTCAACAACTCTAGCTTCAACAAATAAATACAAAATAATTTATTAAAACAAAGAGTATGTAAGTGAGAAGTGTGTGTGTGTGTAATGTGTAGAATGTGTGTCGTCTACTCTAATGTGTATGTAGAATCAGACCAGTGAATCAGGAGTAAAGTCAGTTACATCACTGTGCTGAGCACATAACAGCACCAAGTATTCCGGACAGAAAACCTCACCCAAAGGATGTTTCTCCAGCCACGTGACGACTTTCTCCGATATCTCTCGAACAATCAGGATGCTTGGTCATCAATGATAGACACTGTCCAATATTGGTCTGCACTCTATCACACACTGTGAATCTACTCTGTTCATTACATGTTCGTTGATCAGTGAATCTTACAAATAACGTTAATGTCACCTGGGAAAACCTAAAAGTTTGTATGTTACTTGTTATAAGATTTTTCCCATATTAACACATAATGTTAATGTTCCAGGTAGTTATGTATGGAATAGTGTTCCTGGTACTGGAGTTATTGTCAATGTCTTTAATTTACGGTGATGTACTATCACTTTGGAAACACAATTATAACATCATCGTTTCCTGCTCAGCAGAGGCCAGGTTCCTGCAGACCCCCTGGTTATGGGCCCAGTGCAAAAGCCTCTCAGTAAACTCTGCCCACAATACACGAGCCATTACTTTCTTCTAGCTGGTGGTAACTGGTGGAACATATCATAGAACCAGCGAGTGGAACCTGTTAAATAGAGAACACCCTGGTGAGAGCAACTCAATTCTGACCTTAATTAGGTGAGTGTAGGCCGATAGCAGCACTCAGATCTATAACAGAGAACCGAACTCTGTCATACGGCCAAATTGCTCATCACATTGGTCTGAGTCATTGTAAGACAAGGAAAGATTAAAGGAAACGGGTAGAAACCCAGTAGATGCCCTACTGGAAGATCCTACCATTTCACATTCCCTTCATCCCTCCCAATCATCCTCGATCTCTCTAAATATTATCCCACTACATTGTCCTTAACTCTCTGAGTTAAATGATATATCACACAAGCTAGTTTAAGCTACACAATAAGCTACTAGTGCCGACGCTCCTATAGTACTTTCTATCACCGTACTTATACTGTATTCCTAATAATAATCTAAGTTAGATATGTTTAATAGAATACCATATGGCTATTCCTGTTGTAGATGGAGACTATAAAATCACAGACTGGATCGATGTCCGCCGATATATCTCAACAAATTGACACTATAGCCTCTCTCTATAAACACAACTAGGAATACTGCGCCGATCCTTAGCACTTCATAACTTTTGGTCGACTAACTCAAATTTGTTCACCTCAACTGGTTTTAATTCGGGGCTTAGTGACGTCACCCAAAAGTCTAGACGCTAGACAGTCCAGAATCTGGTTGTCTCCCTCTGTTTTAGACAGGGTGGAATCAACCCGCCGTCTATTTTGCTTTCATCTGAGAATCTGGTTCCCGTACAACAAAAAGTCTTGCCCCCCTGTGAACCAGAGAATAATTCCCCCACATCACAAGACCCATCCGACGTCTGCCCAGACATTCCGTATATCACTTCAAAGGCTGACTACCGCCTTGCAGACGGATGGCGCTATTGTCCATTCTCGAGCAACCACAGATTAAAGATATGCCGACTGTGTGCAGACAGTGGTGGCGACTTTCTGTCATCGATCGAAACTAGCAAGTTTTTATGTGACACTCCTCACCAGGAGAGTGGGATTTGGGGCCTTTTCCCCTCCTACTAAAGAGGGACGATTACGATTAAGACCTTGTACTCTTCTCACAAGGAGGGGCTTTCCCCCTCCTCCCTAGGGGAATTGGGGGGTGGGTTTTGAGCGTTTTTGACCTAGTCCCCAGGGGTGGGAGAGATTTGGGACCCTTTCCCCTCTTTCCCACGAAGGGAGATTTAGGGCCTTTTCCCGTCCTCCCTTGGAGGGGGGATTTGAGTATTTTTTTCCCTCATCTCAAGGAGGCGGGGCGAGGGGTTGGGTCCTTCTCAGGAGGGAGGCAGGGGTTGGTGCCATTTTCCCTACTCTCCAGGAGGACATTTCCCCACCTCCCCAGGAAGGGGGGAGGGATTTTGAGGCCTTTCCCTCTCCTTTCCAGGAGGGGTGATTTGGGGTAACTTCCCCTCCTCTCCTCCTCTTGAGAGGTGATTTGAAGTTTTTTCACCTCATCCCCCGGTATGGACTTTCCACTCCTCCTCAGGAAAGAGGGTGGGGGGGGGGGGGGAAAGGGTTGGAGTCTTCTCCCTTCCTATCAAGTTGAGGGGGGGGGGGGGTTGGATTTACGGCCTTTCCCTCCATCTCCCCAGGAGAAGTGTTTTGGGGTCTTTTCACCCCCTTGCTAGGAGGAGGGATTAGGGGCGTTCCCCCTCCACACGGCGAGTGATTTGGGGCCTTTTCCCATCCTCCCCAGGAGGTGGGGACTCGTGCCTTTTCCCTTCCTCCCCAGGTGGGTGGGGGATTTGGGGACTTCTCCCCTCCTCCCTAGGAGGAGATTTTGGGCTTTTTCCAATCCTCCCCAGGCGAGGGGTATGGATTTGGTTCATTTTCCCTAACTCTCCAAGGGAGGGGGTGGATGTGAGGCCTTTCCTCCTCCGCCCCAGGATGAGGGATTTTGGGCCTTTATCCCTACTCCTCAGGAGTGGTGATTTGGGGCCTTTTCCCCTCCCCCTCCCCCAGAAGGAAGGGTGTTGTGGCCTGCTGAATAGGATGAATACAGATACTCTTCATGCAGTGTCATGCTTCAATTCACAGTTCACAGATATATAGCATATGTTGGGTATTTTCCCTGGGATAAGCTTGGTTGGTGGGAAAATAGCAGACGGCCACATTGGCTCAATCCGCATTGTTAGGTGGGAATTGGTGCTTGATAAGGCAGAAGTAGTTAGGGCCAATTTGGAAATATGTAATATAGCCCGGAGTGATTGGTGCGGCTGCTGATGACTTGTGGGCATTTACTACTCCAAGGAAAGGCCATGCGGGAACATGATATGACTGCAGTTGAGACCATTAGTAATGGCACTCTTCTGAGCTGTTTGAAGATGATGATGGATTCCCCCATGAAAATGACCCAATTGCCGCGATGGTAATGTCCCAATTGCCGCGATGACGGTTCATGACTCAGCTCAGCTCATGTATCTGTCATCAATCCATCTTCACCTTTGTCAGTCGTGGAACCTTTCACACGCCTTCAGGTGTATTCGGTATATGTTGCTTGACCATAGTTTTATAGACCAATCTACATTCGATAAATGATGTTGGCAGTATCAGACTGACCCTCGTTATATCCCAAGACAATTCCTAGTATTTATTTTAGGATGGTCGAAATTGGAGCCCATATCAATAAAGACAATTTGCCTCGATGCTGATCGGGAATCTATGACCACTGGCCCGCAAGGCGAGTCATTAAGATTCAGCAACACCCTCCCGGGTTGTAACACAACTTAAAGTTATCATAAGAAAAGTCCCGTAACTGTGTGCATGTGACGTGTTAGGGCATCAACATGTCGTAGGCCTGAGTGCATGGAGAAATAGGTTTTCAGTCTTTCCCTCCCCTAGCGAAGGGTGAAGAACGGACATCGAACCGTCGCCCTGCTGAGCCAATGCTTTTGTCACCATAATATCATAACGATTACATTAATGCCTCCTAGTTGAAGGTTGTAAATGGATTGTTGTTTTTTTTTGTCCCCTCGCTTTTAACTCGAGCGTAGTCCATACTGGACTGAATTTTGCTTGTGCGCTAGCTTTCCCTATTACCAGTGTCCCAGCCATCATTAGAACGACTTCAGGGGTACTTGTAATTTACCTTCCCAAGTCAAGGGCGAGAAGTCAACACTTTAGTCTAACTAACCGGTGTAGGGGTTACACCCTAAATTCCCGTTTATTAGACGTGGTAGCTCCTGTATGGACTACGCTAGAATTCAAAGCGAGCGAGCACGAATAAATATTATTTTTTTTTCATAATTAAAAAGGGAAGGTATGCAGTTTACAATTTCTTCCAAGACAATATAATGAGTTAGTTCCCTGGAAGTTGAATGTTCTGACGTGGTGACAGGGTAATAGGAATGGCCCTGTAGTAGATCACCATGTAAAAATCTAAGGAAAGGAACAGGAAAAGTTAGTTGCATATTGTCACAGTCTTGCGTTACCCACACAGGCATTCTCGCGACTTCATCTGCACCTCAAATATAACTTCGCTTGTACAGATGGTATACACGGATTTTATTTCAGGCAAGCCTGACAATCATGCATTTGCGACAAAGCGTTATCTGCCTGTCAATCAATACATATCCTTTACAGGACGGCACAGTCAACCCCAGCATTCTTTGGCTGTTTGTGATTTCCTGACAAGTTTATGTTCAATACTTTTTTTTAAAGTAACATATTCTTTACAAGACGTTGCAGTCAACACCAGCATTATTCAGCTGTTGTTAATGTTCTTGGCAAGTTTACGCTTAGTAGTTTGCCATTGCTTTCTGAGCCTCTTGGCTCACATACACTGTAAGTAACCAATGCGATACAATCCGCTGCCGAATCTCACGCAGCTGTGTTCCTCACGTGGATATACGGGGTTACGGAGAAAATCGTTAAACCCTTCGGCGGGGAGAACGGTGAAAAGAATCTACAGGAAATGATAAATACAGTGGTTTTAGAAAGTTAAAAAATGGACCCTAGTTTGAATAATAGAAAGACAGAAGTCATGGTGATATCAAAGAAACAGAGTGTGCCTAAATGTGCAATTAAAAGGACATTATTTTAGGGCACGTGCGGAAATACAGACATCTAGGCACATGGATAACATCAGATGAAAGATGCATCACTGAAATAAAGAGCAGAATAGAACAAGCAAAAACTGCATTCTATCAAATGAAGAACGTTTTGTGCAATAAGTAAATGTCCTTGAACGTTAGAATACAAGTTCTTGCATGTTACATAGAACCAGTTTTAACATACGGCTGCAAGTACTGGACAATTAGTAAACAGGCAAAAACAAAATCCCTGGAAGCCTTTGCGATGTGGTGTTATAGAAGAATGATGAAAATTAATTGGACAGTCAAAATTAACAATCTGTACATTTATGGAATGCTGAGTCGCAAAGACAACATATCACAAACATCAGAAAGAAACAGTCATTTTGTTTTGGCCACATTATGTGAAGACAAACTGTGGAACACGTTGTGACAACCGGACAGATTTGCGGAAATAGAGATCGAGGAAGACAGTGTGAGAAGATTCTTGTGTCATGGCACGGAAGGGAGTCAACACACGAATTGATCCTTGACGTCAGAGATCGCAATTTGTGGAGAGGTATGATTGCCCATGCAGGCCGTAAGGCACTGGATAATGATAATGAGTTTGCTATTGCTTTCTAAACGGCAGTCATACAATTTTTGTGAAAACCAATGCGAAGCGATCTGCTGCCAAATGCCCGCAACTGTGTATCGAACGCTGTATGGGGGATTACGAATTGAGTCCGTACTCCCTTTGCCACAGAATCAGGTAAAGACTCAATAAATGTTATAAAAAGTGTTATAATAAAAAGTGTTATAAATTAAAAAGTGTTATAATAAGTGTTATAAAAAGATAATCTGTTTTTGATAGACAGCAACAGATACATACAAGAGCGAAAGGAAGATTGGAAAAAAAATTAGACTTGCAGAAAGAGAGAGATATAGAGAGACAATGGGAGATAGAGAGACAATGAGAGGAACAAGGGGAGGGGCACACAACGAGAGATAGAGAGAGATATACAGAGTCAAACATGCAAAGATATAAAGAGTGAGTAATTCTGAGGGACAGATAAAGAGATAGATGGAGAGAGAAAAGTGAGAAACAGAGAGAGAGAGAGAGAGAGAGAGAGAGAGAGAGAGAGAGAGATGATGGATATAGATATAGAGATAGAGCGGCGTTGAGAAAAGACGGTGAACTAGACAGAGACAGTGACAAAGAGAAACAGAGAGACAAAGAGCACCAACAAAAGAGAAACATAGAGTTTGACAGCGAAAAGAGAGCAATAGTGAGATATGGAGAAAGACAGAGAGGGTAAGATAGAGTCACAGTGATAAAGACACATACAGGCTGAGAGGGTCACGTAGAGACAGAGAGATAGCGAGAAACACAGATATAGAGAGCAAGAGAGATAGAAAGAGATACAGAGAGATATAAAGATAAACAGACAGAAGGACAAAGACAGCGAGAAACATTGGGATACTCTTCTCTTAGAGGTATAGACACTGAGACAGACTTAGAGAAGACAAGAGGCAGATACAGACAGAGCAGAAGAAAAAGAGAAATTGAAATCTAAGAAAAGACAGAGAGACAAAGAGAGACATAGAGAAACCTACAGAGACAGAAAGAGGCAGCAAGAGACAGACAGACAGACAGACAGACAGACAGACAGACAGACAGACAGACAGACAGACAGAGAGTGACAGAAAGCGGAAGAAAAAGACAGAGAAAGAGACAGAGAGAGAAGTGATAGACACAGCGACAAAGAGAGACAGAGAGAATGACAAAGACAAAGGGACATGGAGTCAGAGAAAAGAGGGACAGTGAGGGTCTGAGAGAAATAGAGAAAGACAGAGAGAGAATAAGGGAGATACATAGAGCGGAGAGAAACACAGAGAGAAAGTTAGGCACAGAGAGAGACAAAGAGTCACAGAGAAAGCATAGATGCTATCGCACTATGTCATCAACATCGGCTCCAGACTACAAACAAATATTAAAAGAGACAGAGAGAAAGCATAGAAGCTACAGCACTATCTCACCAACATCTACTCCAGACTACAAACAAATTTGAAATAGAGACAGTGAGCAAGCACAGAAGCTAGAGCACTAACTCACCAATTTCTGGTCCATACTATTAACAAATATAAAACAGAGACAGGGCGAAAGCATAGAAGCTAGAACACTATCTCACTAACATCTAGTCCAGACTACCTCCCCCGATGTGTCTCCACCTTGCCGTGGTGGGGGAGCTTGCGTGTCCCATCGACCCCATGTGCTTGCCGATGGATGAAAACTACATATCGGACAGCTTATGGGATAGGGGCCAGACTAAGAGAGACACAACCTGCTGCTCTGCAGGTAGACTGAGGATAGCAGTCAAAGGTTTAAATCAGGCGCACAAAGGCAGCATTTCTTGGTCCGGACAATACTCTAAGGCTCTCTGTCGAGGGTTTAGGCTGAACGCCTCTAAGCCATAAACCCTCGGATGTGAGAGCCGGCCGATACCCAACTACCGAAAAATAGAGGAGAGATACTGAGCACGCTACATGCCCAGTTCTGATGCTTGTTCGAAGGCTCTCAGCTGGGGGATATGAGGGAGTCCCGGATGAGAGGGCCTTGCCGTTTCTCGTTCACTGCTGCACGGAGGTAAGGTGCTGAGCCGGCAGCACATGTAGCCTACCTCGTGAGCGAGTACGAAAAGGTAAAAGAAGAGCCCCTGTCAAAATGGCTACGAAAACTGTCTGTATCTACCTCGTAGAGAGTCTAGACAAAGGTGGAAAAACGTCTCAATAACACGAAATGGAACGCACGGCTAGCGAATCCATTGCGTGGCCCGAAGTCCAAAGTGAAAGCTTACATAGTGGATATCTCCCGCAGACTGACCGTTCCTGGTGCATGCTTGGGCGACTAGTGGCAAGCGAAATGCCCAACACGTGGAAGTGAGGAATTAAAGCAGCCATGAGCAGGACGTGGCAACTCCTCGGGTGAGCCCAGTCTCAGAGCAATATGTGCCGGCTCTGCAATTATGGAAGCCTCCTTGGATAGCAGGGGAATGCCCATGATCTGCCCCTGCCTTCCCTTGAGGGTTTGCAGTGTTGTCGCTGACCGTTCTACTTTGACCAGCTGAGATGTGGGCGATACCACAGCACAAACAGTCTAACGTCTCTGGAAACCCCGGGAAGGCTAACCCGTAAAAATGCCCGCTGAAGCCGGATGTGCTGGCCTACGGGTACAAATAAATCAGGTACAGCGCAAAAAAACGTCCGAGTGAAATTTCTTTCGTGCTAGGAACAACTCTGACTACCTAGTTTCCGAATGCCGCTCTTGTACGGAACAGCTCTGACTAGGTAGTTTTCCGAATGTCCGTCGTGCCTGGAACAGCTCTGATGGGCACAAAGACAAGCACATGTCCGAATGAAAACTCGCTGAGTGGATACCTTCTGGAGACCGGTCTGGTTTGTGCGGGAACGGCCCTTGGTGAAGGAAATGCCCAATATATTGAAGTGAGGATTCAAAGCAGCCATGAGAAGGACGTGACGGTGAGCCCACCTCCAGAGCGCTATGTGCCGGCCCTGCAATTATGTTTTAGCGCCGTTGTGGTGCCACAGAAAGAAAAAAACAATTACCACGTTGACAGATCCCAGGAAATTGTTAAACTAAACCTGGCTGTAGAAATTCAATATATGAGACACCCACCAGTCAGTTTCACTTAAATACATCTGGGTAATATTGTTTGTGTTGAACAATCTAATTATGTCATATCTGCCAAAACTCGGACTAACTATACCACACACGTAAACCCCAATAAAGGTAACAATAAGTTTGACACGAAATGGTGTAAAAATTATGGCCACTTTGAAAGGGAAGAAGACTGCGACAAAACGTTCAATGGCAATGGCACTGATGATGGTAATACTGAAGCAGGTGCAAAGCTGGCCTATCATGTGGATCGAAAAGAACTGGAGTAATCCGTCGAGGTTTGTAGCAGACTGAATGTCTATTAGTAATACGAAGTATGGACTCTGTCTGAAATACAGAGGAGTAAATGTTTTGTTCCAATACCATAAAAGGGCAACCTGAAATTATGCACCAACTATAGAACTGTTGCCTTGATCAGTCAAGCAAGTAAAATTCTACTAAAAATCATAATGGGTAGACTTTGTAAGAACATTGAAGAAGAAATTAACGTGGTTCAAGCTGGATTTAGACAAGGAAGAGGAACAAGTGATCACATTCTCAATATGCGTTTAATAATAGAGAAGTGCAGATAATTTAATGTAAACCTATTCTCGTGTTTTGTGGATTGTTCAAGGGCATTTGACTGTGTACAACATCAGAAACTCTGGGAAATCATGAGGAATATAGGTTTTCCATCATGTAATACAACTCATAAATATGCTATATCTAGACCAACAAGCAGCAGTTAGAATAGATGGCGAGACATCAGATTGGTTTGACATCAAGCTAGGAGTCCGTTAAGGATGTGTGCTGTCCCCCTATTTTTTTAACCTGTACGCCGAAAATATAATGAGAAATGTAAGAGATGATATAAATAGGGATTATATGATGCCCTAAATATCGGTGGTCTTGGCATACCAGAGATTCGGTATGCTGATGATACAATATTGCTATCCACAACACAGACTGGTATAGAAAACTTAATAATTTCAACCCAATTGAATAGTGGAAATCACAACTTATATCTTAACATCGCAAAAATAAAGATAATGCATACAAATAAAACTACTATTGGGAAAGAAATATATGTTAATAATTAAAGTTTAGAGGTGGTGGAACATTTCGAATATCTTGGGTCATTGATTACCAACAATGGTGACACAATGAAAGAATATTAAAAGACAAATATCTATTGCTCTTCACAGACTAAAACAACTAAATAAATTGTGGAGTGGGACAGTTATAACAACAAAAATTAGATTTTTAAGAGCATGCATCTTTCCCATTGCAACATACGCAGGTGAGACCTGGACACTTACTAAACAAGGCGAGCAAATGCCTTTGAATATAAATGTTATAGACATTAATTAATTTTGTTGCTATGTCTTACGGGACGTTGCAGTCAACACCAGCATTTTTAGCTGCTGTTGATGTACTAAGCAAGTGTTACGTTCAGTAGTTTGCCATTGCTTTCTAAAGACTAAATGCATCCATACTTCAAGAATTGAATTTTGAAGGTTGGCTATTAAAGACGATAAAACAAAGAAAAATGAAATATTTTGGTCACTTGAAATGTCACGACAGTTTGGAGAGAACAATAATGGATTGGTATATGCCGGGAAAGAGAGGAAGAGGAAGGCCAACAAGAAGATGGGTGTAGGATGTGGCGGATGATCTCTACATGGGCGTATGGAAAAGTATTACAATTGTGAAAGAATGAATATTAACATGTTTCGCAAAGACGTTTCAGATGAGGTCGAATAGAGGTGAAGACACGACGAGTTTGACACGACAAACGACAGACAGAATTAAATACATTAATTTCACATTTCAGCATCCCGTCGGAGCGAATCATTACACATAAATTGTTTAAGTGTGATATTAACTTGTATGTGTTGTATTTTCAAAATAGTAGTTTTTGCTGCTCTATATAACATAATGCAGAGCAGACGTAGTTAGAACATCAGTTCAACCTGAAATTGAGAAGAACTACCAATAGGCCCAAGAAATTTCCAGTTTTTTCTGATAAGTATACATAGAGTTTTGATAGACATATTAGATTGGCATCTCAATTTGAGTGCTGTAAATTATTAGTATAATTCTAGAAAATGTATTGCTGATTTAATTGTGTATGTGATTGTATGTATAAATATTAGCAAAAATAGCAACATTAGAAGAGTGTATACAAACAGGTAAAGACCTTGGATATACTGGTGAGAAGTTAGAGAAATAGGCAAATGATAAATTTACAGAATTTACAAATGCTGAAAGAGAGGAGCGAGCACAGGAACGCCAGCATCAGAAAGATCTTGCTGAATTGGCCGAAGCAAATAAATTAAGACAATTAGAACTGGCTGAGGCCACTAAATTAAAGGAAATAGCTGACGCCACCAAAATAAAAGAACTGGCTGAGGCCACTAAATTAAAGGAAATATCTGACGCCACCAAAATAAAAGAACTGGCTGAGGCCACTAAATTAAAAGAATGAGAACTGGCTGAGGCCACAAAATTAAAGGAATTAGAGATAAAAGGAAAACAACTGGAAATTGAATCACAAACGCAGTTGAAGATGAAGGAATTGGAGATTGAATCTCAAGTACAGATTGCCACCACCAAATTAAAAAGTAAAGAAGAGGAGAATAAGTTCAACAAGTACAAAGGGTTGGTCAAACCTTTTTGCCAAGGCGACTCCATATCTGCATGGACTGATAATGTGGAATTCCAGTTTAAATTCCAGGAAGTGCCACGAGAACACTGGGCGGTGGTCTATATGGAGAACCTCTCGGGGGAGCCTTTAAAAGTGATAGAATCTATCCCCCAAGAGCTTAGAAATAATTATGACTGCATTAAACAACGCATTATGCAAATTTTTTTGCTAGACGCCCCAGGGTATCAAATTCAGTATTCTAAACTAAAACCTAAAGCAAATGAAACTTTCATTGACTATGTTTCTAACGTACAGAGTGTATTCAGCAAATGGCTAAACGCTGCAAAGGTAGACAAAAGCTTTGAGAAACTCAAAAATTTGATGATAATGGACAAAATCATCACCACTGCACCTTCTCCCTTTGCAAAGTTTCTGCAGCAAGCTGATATTGAGTCAATAGAACAATTAGAAAAACGGGGGTCTGCATATTTTTCCTCTAATCGAGACATTTTTAAAACATCTGTGGAAGACTCTGAAATAGTAGCATTTGCTAAAAGTAAACCTCAGAAACCATTTCAAATGGGGGATAAACCTATATCTAAGCCACCTCAATGCCCATACTGTCATTTGTTCCATTCACACACACAATTTTTTTGGGGGTACCATCTATAATTATAGTTGGATTAAGGGAACCAACATATTTCACCCCATTTTATTTAATTATTTAAATTATCTTCCCTTAGTCAACAAATATCAGTACACAAAAGTAGAGCTTAATATTAGTTAGTATAATTAAAATAAGGGCAAACAATCCACTTAACTTGTAAATAATGTGAATATATATACAGTGCCAACGTGTCGCACTACTAATCGGCTAGAAAGCGTGCCGAAAACTGAGCCAAAATTATTTTGCACTACATTTTATTTTCTTATTTTATTTTCCTCATTTTATTTTATTTTTCTCATTATTTTATTTTATTTTTATTTCCCAAGAGTATTTCTCTATGCCATTATAATGCTATAATAATGTAATGACATAACATAACTTTTTAACATGTGATAAAGAATGCAAGTGAGGAAGACGAGAGCAAGAAGAGAATGGATGTATTAAATACAAGTCGAGTGAACAGCGGGCGAATTTTTTTTTTCGCGCCCAAAGAGTTTTTATAATTTGTCTGCGTCTTGAGTGTTACACGTGTGCTTCTGTAATTTCTGTGTGTAGTTGCCACTATTGCATTACAAGTATAGTCACATTTTTAAGTTTCCTAGGTCGGCAAGGCAGGCACAAATTATGCTAACGCATCGATTCGTGACGGCATAAACCAACCTACGACGCTTGAAAAATAGCATTCAGATACATACACCTATGTTTCTGATTTAAACATACATTAAACTTAACCAAACACGCAAACAACCAGATATACTTACAGATAAAAATGCAGACATCAATTAAAATGAAGGGGGGATAACTCATCAACAGGGGACATCACAGACTTACTAAAACTCTGGTATACATTGAAAGATTTAGCCACAAACGGAAGTTAGAGAGGTGAACATCAGCACACACACAACATGTAGTAAAGTCGGAGAAACATTACATGGGAGCATGAATGTAAATTCATGTATTGTACCGTAAAACGTACAATCTGGACGGAATGTCGGTCAATCGACATTTTGAGAAGCAGGCCGTAATGGCAATGGCTTCGGGTCGTTACAGCTCTCAGATATGTAATGTGGATGAGTATTTACTCTAGCCAACAATACAGTTGTGCAACACTGATTAATTAGCCAGTGGATAAATACGACAATGGGACATCAGACGGTCAGAAGTTAGTGATTATACTCAGAACATGAGGACTTAACCCTACCAGCACTTGACAAAATTAGACCCAACTAATTTTTACATGTTACGAAAGATTGCGCCACACCCATGAGCTAAAGTTGGTGACGCAATACGGGAGGGGGGGGGGACGAGAGCGTGTCAACATGCTGGATAGGTTTAGATAGAAGTAGGATAGATATAGATAGAAGTAGGACAAGGACGAAGGAAAGTAAAGGACAACGACAGGACATAATAAGGACCTGTACAAGAGTATAGATAGAAAGAGACAGTAAAGGGAGATAGAACTCCAAACCAGTGTTAGGATCAGACCTAGACAGGACACGCATGTGACATAGCTAGGACATGACGGGGACATACCGGGATTCATTCCCGAAATAGGACAGAGTACAGTAGGCACGGGGATTACCCGTAAACAGACTGAACTCTAGTATAGCTGTAGGCTACGAGGACTGGACCACTAAACTACGTGGCAAGTGAACCAGCATGCCGTACGACTGACAGCACGAGAACAGGGGACGAGTAGCTGGACTGGACCTGTGAATGCAGGCAGACCGGGACGGACAGTCAGAGTGACAGGACCTCTGTGTTTACCCTCGCCAGTTGTGTAGTTTAGAGAGGGCATAGTTATACATAGCTAACATTTAGGAGAATGTATTTGAGTGTTGACTGTTAATTATGTATGCTCGTATGACGAGATCTGTAATATAGATAATAAAGCGTGAATCTTGATTTTCCATTCACACGACGATGTGTTTGTAAACTATGATGTTTGAATAACGAAGACACAAACAATAGATTGCACGATTTATTGCCTGGCATATTTCGCTGCATCTCGTCAGGTACATACTGCAGAACTCACACAACTTACGTGAAATTAACTAGATAAATCCTTCAAGTTGAAATATACACAATTTCGCACAGTAATGTCGATTGTCTACCACGGTAATTTTAAGCTGACCAACATGTCTTTCTGTTTACACAATTCTGGCTTGCGTTGATAGATCATAATTGCTTCTGCAAATTTTAACAAGCGAGTATTCTGTGTTCTAAACAACACGCGAAATGCAGTCTCTCTGGACACAACATGGCGACTGGCAACAATGTGCTTGCCGATTGAAGACGCCGGGAGCTTCCGGTGTGTCGGCTCCTCGTGGCTATCATCTCCTGTGTGTTGTATCTTGTTGACCCATTGAGGTATGTGTTCTAACACCCGTTTGTTAAGCTGTCTCTCCGTTCGGCCAATGTAAACGGCCTGGCATCTACATGTGAATTGGTAAATACAATTGTTTGTGGCGTACAGAGGAACAGGCTCTTTGACTGTTGGTGTAGGAATGGGTACGGTTTTACATCTAATGACTGGAGTTGCCGCACAGAATGTTTGACCTACTGCTGTAGTAAGCCGGTCTTGTAGACGTTGCATTACGTCATCCCCTCGAAAGGTTAGCTGGATGAATACCTTGAGTTTAGGGACTGTAGTTACGTCTGCTTTGGGTTTGGGCTGTTGGCAATGGCGCTTTATAAATCCTGTGGAGTACCCATTCAGGTTTAAGACATTCTTCAGAGTTTCAAATTCCTCTGTCAGTGTGTCCTGGGTGCATATCTTTCTAGCACGGTCAAACAAGGTCCGTACTAAGCCCCGTTTGTACTGGACAGGTGTGAAGCTCTGAAAATTTAGGTATTGGCCAGTCCATGTTTCTTTGCGATACACCGATCTTTGAATTGTGCCGTCTGCTCTACGTCTCATTAGAATATCTAGGAACGGTAACGCTTCGTTGTGTTCGTGTTCCATAGATAGAGAGATGTTTTTATGCGTCTTGTTCATTGTGGCCTGAAACGATGTTGCTTGTAGCTCGTCTGTGGTGATGATTAGTATATCGTCCACATAACGCCGGTAAAAGGCCAAGTTGTTGATGTCTGAGGATCTCTTTTCTTCTAAGTGTGCCATGAAGATGTCCGCTAGAATAGGACCAAGAGGACTCCCCATGGCCACTCCGTCAATTTGGCGGTATGACTTAGTTTGAAAATTGAATAGGATGTTGGCGGTACATAGTAGTAGTAGCCTCTCCAGAATAGGTGTTGGTATGCCTAATTTTAGTTGTTTGTCTTCAATGCGTTCCCTTATTATTTTCACTGTCTCCTCTAATGGAACGTTAGTGAATAGGGAGGCTATATCCATGGATGCCATGTGTTTGTTATTTATGTCCATAGTATCCAATAATTCCACCAGTTGGAATGTATCTCTGAGTATTTTTGGATCGAAGGACTGTCGTACTGGTTTTAACATTTCGGCTAACCATCTCGCCATTCGGTGTTGTGCAGAGTTAACCATGGACAGGATAGGTCTTAGCGGGATGCCGGGCTTGTGAAGTTTGGGTAGACCGTACATCTGAGGAGTGTGCGAGCCGCGTTGTGTGAGCGTTTTTGCAGTGGCCTCACTGATGAGTCCCGCATTCACAAGTGACTGGATCTCTTTCCTCATTATAGCATCCAGGTCCTCCGACTTGTTTACTTTTTGATCTATCCTGAATTTGGATTCGTCTGACAATATTACATCCATTTTTCTCTGGTAATCTGACATGTCCATCAGTACTGTACCGCTCCCTTTGTCAGGTTTCAGTATGACGAGGGTTTTGTTAGCCTTTAACGCTTTTAAGGCAGTAAGGTGTTCGTTGGTCAGCGGACACGTCTGTTTAGAGGGTGTTGTGCGATACTGGTGTTCTAAATCTACCAGTTTAGCCTTCAGCCACCCGACCGAATCAGCAGAGGTAGGTGATAACTTGGAGACTTGATCAAACAACATTTCAAACTGTGCTTGCGACTCAACACGATTGATGTGTTTGGGCTTTATGCATAATTTTAATCCGTATGCAAGGGCCTCTGTTTCAATGTTGTTGAGTACGTATGACGATAAGTTCCTCACATACTTCTCTGGGTTGTCTAGTACTGACGTTGTTACCTTTTCAGTGCTCAGTGATTTGTTGAGGCGAGCATTCTCTGCGATTTTCACCTTGTACACTGCTTCTGTACAGAATTTCGTGAACTTCAAGTAGCCATACAAACTCAATTCTTGGGTGACGTAGTAGGCAGAACTGTGTGTGCGCTTGATGTGTGAATGAAGGGACCGCATGCTTGTATCAATTCAGGTTGATGACAGTTGGGTGTTTGGTTATTTGTTTTTCTTTTGTATTGGTTTGTTGGTTGTTTGTTTAATTGTATAGATTGGTTGGGTGTTTGGTTGATTGTATTGGTTGATTTGTTGTTTGGTTATATTGTTCTTTGTATTGATTGGGTGGTTGTTTGGTTGACTGTATTGGTTGGTTGGTTATTTAGTTATTTGGTAATGTGGTTTATTGTATTGGTTGGTTGGTTGTATCGTTGGTTATTTGGTTGTTTGGTCGATTGTATTGGTAGGGTGGTTGTTTTGTTGATTGTATTGAGTGGTTCGTTGTTTGATTATTTGGTTGTTTGTATTGGTTGATTGTACAGGTTGGTTGTTTGATTGTTTGATTGTTTGGTTGCTTGATTTGTTGATTGTATTAGTTGGTTGGTTGTTTTGGTTACTTGATTTGTTGATTGTATTAGTTCGTTAGTTGTTTGGTTGTTTGGTTGATTGTACAGGTTGGTTGTTTGATTGTTTGATTGTTTGGTTGCTTGATTTGTTGATTGTATTAGTTGGTTGGTTGTTTGGTTGTTTGGTTGCTTGACTTGTTGATTGTATTAGTTCGTTAGTTGTTTGGTTGTTTGGTTGATTGTACAGGTTGGTTGTTTGATTGTTTGATTGTTTGGTTGCTTGATTTGTTGATTGTATTAGTTGGTTGGTTCTTTGGTTGTTTGGTTGATTGTATTGGTTGGTTGGTTGGTTGGTTGTTTGGTTGTGTGGATATTTTTTTGTTGGTTGATTACTGTACAAGAATAGTGCAATATCATAGACTGGAAGAGGTTATGAAATCATCAATGAAATGAATTTATTGACAAGAAATGTTCAACCTCAATTAAACGTTATCTGTGACAATTTAGGAAATACCTTAACAGAATCTAGAAAAATTATAGAAAGATGGCAGGAAAACTGCAGTGGAATGTATGATTATGAATGACAGTGAAGATATGAATGTGATACATGAACCATTGACAGCAGAGACAGAACCTGAACCTTTATTAAATGAAACTGCATAGACAACAAAGAACCCGAATAATGGTAAATCACCTGGATGTGAAGAGATACCAGCTGAACTAATTAAAGCGGGAGGAGAAGAAAGCATACAAATCTATCAAGCATTAAGTAAAGAGATATGGAAATATGGTATATAGCAAAAAAAGAACTATATCCAATTCCAATACCAAAATAAGGGCAACCTGAAATTATGCACCAACTATAGAATTGTTGCCCTGATTCAGTTACGTAACTAAAATTCTACTAAAAATCATAATGGGAAGACTTCGTAAGAAAATGGAAGAAGAAATTATAGTGGTTAAAGCCGGATTTAGACAAGGAAGGGGAACAAGCGATCACATACTCAACATGCGTTTAATAATAGAGAAGTGCAGAGAATTTAATGTAAACCTATTCTCATGTTTTGTGGATTATTCAAAGGCATTTGACTGTGTACAACATCAGAAACTTTGGGAAATCATGAGGAATATGGGCTTCCATCACAGTGTCGTACAGCTCATAAAAATGCTATGTCTAGACTAATAAGCAGCGGTTAGAATAGATGGCGAGGACATCAGACTGGTTTGACATCAAACAAGGATGTCCATCAGGGCTGTGTGCTGTCCCCCTATTTAGTTTAACCTGTACACCTAAAGTATAATGGGAAATGTCAGAGATGATATAAACAGGGAACAATATAATGCCCTAAATATCGGTGGTCATGACATACCAAAGATTAGATATGCTGAGGATACTGTATTGCTATCCACAACACAGAATGGTATAGAAAACTCAACCCAATTGAATAATGAAAAGCACAACTTAAATCTTAACAAAGTAAAAGAAAAGATAATACATACAGATAAAACTATTAAGGCGAAAGAAAAATATGTTAATGAGGAAAAATTGGAGTTGGTGGATAATTTCGAATATCTTGGGTCATTAATTACCAACAATGGTGACACAATGAAAGAAATTAATAGACGAATAGCTACTGCTCTTCAAAGACAAAACAACTGAATAAATTGTGGTGTGGGCCAGATAGAACTACAAAAGTTAGATTTTTAAGAGCATGCATCTTTCCCACTGCAACATACGACTGTGAGACCTGGACACTAACTAAACAGGCTGAACAGCGCATACATGCCTTTGAAAATAAATGTTTCAGACGAGTTATAAGAATATCTTTTTTTTCCCCAGCGTTTCCATCCTGTTTCAGGATATTGTGGTCAACACCAGCATCTTTCAGCTGTATGTTGATTCCTAGGCTAGATTACGCTCATCAGCACGCCACGACTTTCTGAGCGAACGGCTCCATACTCTCATAAGTTACTGGCGAGACTCGAACCACTTCTAATTCTCGTGCGCTCACGTCAACCACGAGAGTATTCGGGGTTAACGGAGAAAGCTGCTAATCCCTCGGCCAGGGAGCCGGCAAGAATATCTTGGAAAAATAAAATAACAAATGCATCCATACTTCAAGAGCTGAATATTGAAGAAGGTTGGCAATTAAAGACGATAAAATAAAGAAAATTGAAATATTTCGGTCACTTGAAACGTCACGAAAGTTTGGAGAAAACAATAATGGAGAGGTATATGCCTGGGAAGAGAGGAAGACGAAAGCCAAAGATAAGATGGGTGCAGGATGTTGCGAATGATCTCCTGATGGATGTATCGGACGCGGGGCATCTTGTTTATGATCGAGAGGTGTTCAGGAAGCTTGGTTATGGGAGCTAGGTTCTGCAAAGAACATGCTACTGAAATGAATGAATGAACCTGTGTATGCCGGATGTATTAAGATTCTCGCCTACTGCCTTCCTTAGTTGTAGTAGCCGTTTCTGATGGCCATTCCTGAACAATCTTAAAATTAAACGCGGATCTGTTTCCAGACTCACCGAACTCCTCAACTACAAGGTCACCTATAAACCACTTACTGAATGAGTAAATAGGATGACTGTAATTGTTATCAGTGCTCTAAAATTACAGGAACAGATAACAAGTTACATTTCTGAAGACTGTTGTAAGACATACACATAACAACTATAGTCCAGTGCATGATAGCGTGAACTCACAGGTGGACAGAATGATGGCTTTGAACTGGCTACAATCCCACGCAGAGAATGACCGGACTCTAGCTAGTGAGTTGTCTTCAACCCTCACCATTATTACCGTGGTTATTCAAGTGTGACCGCTTGCTGCATTTTGATTTGCTGGTCCCAACATTATTTTCCCCTCATATCCTTTACAGGACATCGCTGTCAACATCAGCATCTTTCAGCTGATTGGTGATTTCTTGGCAAGATTACGCTCAGTATTTTGCCACAG
>JACEFZ010019148.1:0-28512 GCA_014155875.1 Cepaea nemoralis
TTTTTGGGCCCAAAAAATTTGTTTTTACTTTCTGTCCTTCACACTTTACCCTACACTTCCTCTGTTTTAGTCTTCACGCTGTTCAAATGTCAATATTTTACCCTTCTCTTCATATGTTCTTCACACATTTCCCCTTTCAACTGTACATGTGTATCATCTGTTTGCACCAGGTTTGCATTTACCCTTCTGTAGCTTTGTTTCTTTCTACAAACTGCTCTCATTCACCGGTCTAGTCCTCTGTCTCTGTCTACTGTTTACATTTGCTCTGTTATCTTGTATCTACCCAACTGTGCTATCAAACTTAGTTAAGTGAGGTATCATTTCCTTGGCTTTAGTGCTAAATCAATTCAAAGAGAAGTCACTATTACTGCATTGCTTCCAACACATTGAGTCATTAAATACCACAATTTGCTCTTCAGTTTCAACAGCAATAGGCAACAATAAAAGAATCTAGTCACCATACCTTATAAAGCTATGACCTAGTAACCATGAAATCATGAGCTGTTCACTACCTTGCAGTGATAATTGCCATAGGATTATTTGTACCTTATCAAAGTGTAATTGTGCTATTCAAATTACTGTCTTATATTCAGACACTATACTTATAAATATATATATATAGACATTGTAATGCAAGTATTAACCATCAGTATTATACATATATCACGCTTGTGTATTGTGTGAAATTAATAGCTTTCTTGCTTCAAGTGTGTTCTTTAACGCTATGAAGAACAGTTGAATATAAATAGTGTTCACAGTTTTGATTAATAGAGTGCACAGATCAAGGTTTGAGAATGCACTGTGAGAATTGTATATTTTATTGTTTGTATGTAACTGTTGGTCCCTTTAGGTTCTTTATTTTAGATTCCTGTTTATCAGAAGAAATATGTTGATCTTGTTGATTTACGGTTGTGGCTGTGTAGATATGTTTATGCCATGGAGGATTGTGTAAAGACACAAATGTGTATATTTTGTACAAATCTGATGTAACATACTTGTGTTTAAAATACTGTGTTGATCGCATGCAATGCAAATAAAACTAAAAACTTACTAGTGGCTTTCTGAAGGCAGAATCATTTTATGGTTACTCTATACATAGAACTAATTCTGACTGAATAAATACATCATTATTTCGTGGTTTTGGAGTTGACCTGCTTACTTCATTTGTGTGCTTTGGCTGGCTTTTCAGATCAGGCAATAATAGCTTGCAGTGATGATGGCGTAGTTGCTAGTTCACTCACTCGATGGCACTAGGTTGACATTCCAATTTGATTCCCGTCATCACCATAGGCTCTTGAGTTAAGTTAATTTAAAGTAAAGGACCTTTTTACACACCTTGAGATATATTTAAAATGATTGCAGATAGGTCACATTCTGAGTGTGTGAAATGTAAGATGATGAGCAATGGTGAAAATGACCATGTGTTCACATGCTTCCATTGTGGACGAACATTTACAGCGCGAATTGGTCTGATCAGTCACATTCGCTACTGCCATGGATTGTAGTTATTATACCTTTTTGAAGCACTATATAACAAACTATCATCTGTCAAGACTGCAAAGTGCCAATGAATGAATGATGACATATTGAGCAAATGGTGCTCTCCCCATACTTCTATAGACCAATCGACAATCGATGGGTGATGTGGTCAGTATCATGATGGCTGCCTTTACTTCCCAGGATATTTCACACACCCATTTTAGGATTGGTTGACTTGGGAACTCAGGTCAATATTTTTTCAAACCTGCTTCAGTGGGGATTCAAGCACAGGACCACAGGACTGGCAGGTAAGAGTGCCAACCACTGAGCATCCCTAGCTCCCTGTTCTGATGTTAACCCAGCCTCGTAAAATAGGTTGCCAGAATATTTTCTGAGAGCTAGAGCCACAGACATAATATTGGTCACATCATCCCTCTTTTGCATTTGGTCTAGAAAAAATGAGCCAAGCATCTATACATAGAACAAATTCTGGCTGAATAAATACATCATTATACATTCCATACACAAGTGTATACATGGTATACATCAGTATACCAGGGTGAGATGGATAACCTCGCAGATAATGGCACTTAATGATTTTAATTCATATAAAAAATATGTCGTACAATATCCAGGGAATGTGGAAAATGAAATCAACAACTTATACGTGTTCCGAAAGCAAAACTATTTCAGATATTGACACTTATGATGGTTGGCCTTTTTTCACTGGAAGTTTGCCTTCTTGCAGAAGGATGAAGGGAAACTCTAGAAACATATTACAGTAACGTATAATTATTGGATGAAGAGAAAACTAGAAACATATTACAGCAATGTACTATCGTTGGATAAATGGAAACTAGAAGTATATTGAGCAACATACAATTGGTGGATGAAGGGAAACTCTAAAAACATATTACAGCAACATACAATTGTTAGATTAAAGGAAACTCTAGAAACATATTACAGCAACATACAATTGTTGGATGAAGGTGAACTAGAAGTTTATTATCACAACATACACATGTTGGATGCAGGAAAACTCTAGAAGATTATTACAGCAACACACAAACGTAGGGTTAAGGGAAACTCTGGGAGTTTATTACAGCAGCCTATATTGGTTCAGCAGTAGATGTTGAGCCACTTTGTTGTCCAGTTTGCCCATAAAACCATCCATGATGAGTGTCAGTATCTGTAATAGTTGTAGTCTTGCAAATTCTTGAAACTTTGTTTTATTGATTCTAACCGTGTACTTTGGTTGCATAATTGAGACTTCTAGCTGTCATGAGTGATACTGTGTGTCTAATTAATGAATCTAATTTTACTGTTATAAACAGTGAAAACAGACTGATAAACTAATCTTCTCATCATTTTTCTACTGTCATATTAGTCTCATGTCTAGGAACTGTACAGTAGAACTAAAGAGATGGTATAGTTCGAGGAATAGTGGTGTACGTTCTTTTAACTCTTTTGGTGCCAGAAGTTACAGCAACTGCCAATATGGCACATTAACCACAACATAATCACATGTTGTTTGACTTTCACAGAGTTCAAGTATATACACCTTGTTTAAAACAATAAAGGGTAGGATTTATTTTAGTATCAATCAATCATGTGCCATGCCGGAAAGCGTGGGCGGTCATGACTCGCCATTTTACTCGATCACCAGAGTTGTGGATCAGCTCAGTGTTCCTGTCTCGTCCATGCCATGTGGCCAAGCCATCCAGGTATTTCCTCTCGATCTTCCTCTTGGTATGTTCCCTTCGATCTTGCCAGTTGTCACTAAGTTCTCCAATCCATTTCTTCTCGTAACATGTCCAAAAAATTTTGCCTGCCTACGTCTAATTTCTCTAATCAATCGACAATTTTCATTTGTCTCCTGTAGTACTTGGTCATTGGTTTTTCTGTCTGTCCATGGTATTCTTTGCATTTTCCTCAGAAACCACATTTCTGCGGCCATCAGATGTTTTTCAGCTTGACTGCTCATTGTCCAAGTTTCACATCCATAAAAAAGAACAAGCTCTATGTATCCCCTCAACACTCTTTTTCTCGTTTCAATTGACATCTTTTTTACTGGTCTTTAGTCTGGTCAACCTAAATGTTGGAAGTACAATTACACAAACAGAAAGAGATAAAGATGAAACCACAAATATCAAGTCAGTAATGTAGTCAGGGATTTAACATGTGCTCCATATTCCAAGACTGCCTTGAATATGGCATATCGAGGCAAACCTTCTGGCCTAGAGAAACAACAGTGGACGATAAACTGTACGGACCACTGAGTGAACTAAACAAGGCTGTGAAGTTTATAGAAGAGACAATATTGCTGATATAGACAAGGAAGAAGAAGATGTATACGCTCGTAAGCACACAAACTGAGCCATACACACACTGCATTAATTTGCCTAACAGAAGACAGTGCCAGCAATCCATATGCATATATCAGATTCATTGTTGTCTTCATAGAATTGCATGAACAAACTTACATGAATTGGCCATTAATACCACTGCCAGATATAGACAATAAGATAAACAGTCGACAGATCATCCTTATTGCACATCGAACCATTCAGTCCATAAGTTCTCGGACCCCCTCTCAGCACATCCCGCAGCGTGTAGCGGCTAACGACACCAGTTTTGTGTTGGTTTGTCAATCTTCTTTGGCTTCCTGCGTATTGTTCTTGTTTGGCCACCCCTCTTTTAATTTGTTGTTCTCGCAGTCTGGTCATGGTTGTAGATTCACAGTCATCACTTGGTTCACGCAAAAGTCTTACTTCTCGTAGAGCATTCAGAATGTCAGCCTGGTCCATGGCGCGTCCGCCCTCCACCGTAGCCTCACCTGCGAGCTTGTCAGCCCGCTCATTTCCTTGTACTCCCGCATGCCCTGGCACGAAGATGAAACTAATCTTTGCCAGCCGAGACCGCTCCAGAGACAGCAACCATTCTCTTCGGACCCACCCCATCCTCTATCCTCTTGATCATGTTCATTGAGTCGCTAAGGAAACATGCCCTAGTGAATGTCTGTATCTCGAGCCATGTTATTGCTTTACTTACTGCCACGACTTCCATAGTCAGGCTACTTGTGGTTTCAGTGAAAGCACCAGAGTGCTCCTTCACAATTCTCCCTCCGGCCCGAGCCGTAAAGGCCCATGAGCTTCTCACTTGTCGGACGACCGACCCATCTGTGTAGATGACAGAATCACCGCCTAGCGAATTCTCGAAAATCAACGCTTGTACTTCAGCCTCCACAGCAGCCGGATTTTCTTGTCTGCATTTGCTATCTAGTTGGATGCAAACTGAAAAGGATGTGCAGAAATCTGTTGGCACTTGTACCCACTCCTCGCCAGGTTCTAAGTCCTCAAGTGAACACACCTGTTGAAGAATGTCTTCGGCTTGACCCATCCACGACCGTCCTCTTTTTAACCTGCTGCCCGCCACCTTCATAATTTCACTATGCAGTAGATGTTGTGTGTTTGCGTTAACTCTGAGCTAGGCGCGTGTTCTGCAAACGTGTATTCTGTCTTCAATGGTTGGAAAATCAAGAAGGTAGCGCATCGCCTTGCATGCTGTATATCTTGTACATCCAAGAATACTGCGCATAGTCTCTGTATCCTTTCTATCTGCATACGGCTGAGAGTCAGGATTGCCATTGCATACTCAAAAACAGACACGACCAGCCCCTCGTACAGAAGAAAGTATAATAAGATAAACAGGCCTCACAATAGAACCAGGCAATCTGCAGGTGTCTCAAATAATTTCAGAAATGTTATGTCTTTCTTTTGTTTTACAACAATTTGTTTTTGGTAATCAGTAATGCATGTGGTTAAAAACGATTTATATGCTGCACTTTAACATTCAGAAGTTAGTGTGGCAGCAGGGCTTAATATGCTTGCTTTTAAACTTCTAATGTGCCGGCGGCGGGGTACGGGGACCATTCCCTACTATGGTCAATTGGACTTGAACGTTGCCTTCTCGTTCAGAAATCAATGGCAAACTACTTAACCTAAAATGGCCTAGTATACCAACATGAGGTTGAGTTGATTACAGCGGCCAGCAAAGGACGTGCAACATTTTTTTAAATTTAAATTTAAAAATTAAAAGGCACATGATTTCAACTGTTTTCAAACTGACACGTGGCTAAATTAGTTGGCAGGGGGTTTGCTACACTTTATATCTCTTACGACATCACCAAATCTAAATCTGGCACTGTCAGTATGTATGGCTTTATTCATCTGTGCAGAGTTTAGCTTGTTTTAATCAGTCTTCTGATATGTCTTGAGTCACATAGCACAAATAAACCCAAAACAAGTTAATTGCATATCTTTTACAGGACATGGCAGTCAACTCCAGTATTTTTGGCTCCTTGTGATTTCTTGGCAAGTTTACGTTCAGTAGTTTGCCATTGCTTTCTGAACGACCTGCGCTCTTATCTTTGTATGGAAATCCAATTTGCTTCCAAATCGCCCGCAGTCGTGTTTCGAACGCGGTGTGCAGGATTGCGATCGGAATTGGCTTCGTATCCCCTTTGCCACCGAGCACAGCCAAAGATCAGAACAAATAGCATTTGAGTCAACTAAATATGATACACAAATGAAGTTCGCTAACTGTGATACATTCGAAAAATACAATGCATGTGGAAAGGGTCAGCTTTGCAAGAACACAATCATAACTAATGGAGAATGTTACTGCAACAAGCCGTCATCAGCAAATAAGCAACAACAGATTGAAAACAAGAGCATTACAATAGCCAAACTAGGGAAATAAAGATATGTAAATACACACAGTTAAGTATGAAGGCATTTTAATGAAATGAAAGCATCGGGCTGGTCCAGAGAAGAGCAGTGTGTAGTGAAGTGTATGGTTTATTTTTGTTGTTAGTTTTGTTTCCTAATGACGACTTCTTGCCACATCCTTTGTTATTTATGACCATGTTCTTGTAACGCTATCACTTTCCAATTCTTGTTTTTCCTTATATTTATTTTAATTGAATTAGTTTCCAGGGATCTGAACCCCTTTTCCCCCACCCATGGGGTATAATACTTATTATACTGTTGTAGCTATGATAGCGGGAGCCTCCGTGGCGAAGTGGTCAAGTCGTTTGACTCGGGCTCCGAAGGTTGTGGGTTCGATTCCGGGCCGCGTCCTTCGGTTCACGAGTGAAATTTTTCGGAGACTGCTGTGGGTCGTCGCTAGAGCTACGGAGGTCGTGCTTTGTGCGACGCTTTCCTCGCTGCGTAAAGAGACCGAGCCATATGGGATAAAACCCGGTGCAATGAAGCCAAACCTGTCGACTTTTAAGCGATGATAACTCAGCCTTTGTATGTAAATGTATAAGTATGAGTCTTCAGATTCCGTGCAGGACATAACAGGCAGGAATACCCCTTGTTCAATACATTAAAGATAGGAGATATATATCTGCAGAGTTTGTAACAATGATGGCTAAATATTTACTGCGAGAGTGTCCGCCATATGCAGAACACATACAATTATTTTCGGCCTACACCCACCCCATTTGAGAATAAACTATGGAGACAAATTTACCGTTGTAGGCCAGTCAGATAGATTACTGTGGGAATTGTGTTGTATATTTCATTTCAGCTTATGAGGATTTATCTGTCTTGTTGTTTTAGTTTGTATTATGTGAATTCTGCTGTAAGCGCCTTACGAGATGCAGCAAAATATGCCAGGCAGTAAATTGTTCAATCTGTTGTTTGTCTTCGTTACTCAAACAATGGAGATGTCAACAAACTCAAGTTGACTGCTTCTTTTTTTTAAACATGTTCAGTCCGTCGTCTGAAAGTGTACGGCCGGTAACTATCATCATCATCATCAAGTGTCATGCCAGCTGGCGTAGGTGTTTATGACTCTCCACAGATCTCGGTCTTTGGTTTTCTGGATCAACTCTGTTGATGATATTCCTCCATGCCACCGTCTCAATCCATCCAGCATCATTTCTCTTGGTCTGCCTCTGCCTCTCTTCCTCTCGATCTTTCTTGTTGTCACAGTGTTCTCTTCTCATCACATGACCAAAGAAAGCTGTTTGTCTCTTTCTTATTTTTGTATATAATGTGCTAGTTTCATTAGCCTCTTTCAGGCAGTCGTTGTTAGTTACTCTGGCAGTCCAAGGAATTCGCAACATTCGTCTCAGGAACCACATCTCTGTTGCTTCCAAGTTCATCTTACTTTGTTCATGTACATTCCAAAATTCACTGCCATACAGCAAAACATGTTATATATAGTACTTCAGCACTCTCTTTCTTACATTCAATGATAGTGAATTATTGCATAATATACTTTTCATTTTCGGAAATGCAGCTTTTGCTTGCCCTATTCTGCACTTAATCTCTGTTGTGCATCTTCCATCTGATATTATAAATGTCTCTAGGTATTTAAAATTATCCACTTGGGTAACTATAGCTTTCACTTTTTATGTTTAAGAGCGTCCTCTAGTCCCTACTTCTGTCCTCTACTTCTGTAAACGCCAAACAATATGTATGTGTGTTTATGTATGAACGGACAAGAAGAGGAAGCTTGCATATGTTTACTCAGGTAGTTGCTCACTGTATAAATCGATAATTATTACTACGATATGTTGAACCAAGGTCACCTTGCAGGGCCTATGATTTGTGCGCGCGTGAGTCATAAGTTGTTTGTTTATTAGCAGCATATGCGCACATGGGTCAGCTGTTCTCAGCCATGTTGAATGTAAGCGCTGAGTGTACTGTCAGTTAGCAGTGAAGTATTTCCACTTACATTATAACATCGACCTTTACATGTCCTATAGTTGTCGTTTGTCCATCAAGAATGATGATGACCATTCATTTCATCCAGTGGGGTTGAAAGTATGGAGCAGTGACTTCTACGATGGCTGATAAAGCCTATTTTGGCTCGAAATGTTCTTTGACAAGGTGGGTAAAGAAAGGCTGACGTTCCAGGAGGATGATCTCCTGCAGTGGTATTTCTGTCCAGCCATTTCTTCACAGCTCTTGCAGTCCTGGTTGCTTCACAAGCGTCTGCACCCTTGCTTAATGATGTAAGCCACGAATTTCGGTCTTTGGCAGCAGTCGCCCAGGTGTCAAGATGAATTCCAAAAGCTTTCAGTTAGATTTTCAGTGTCTTTAAAGCGTTTCCTCTGGCGCCTTGGGAGCGTTTACCATAACGCAGCTCGTCGTAAAAATAAAAATTTCGTTTAGGGAGCCCGTGATCAGGCGTGCGAGTTAAAGTGACCAGCCCAGCGAATCTGATTCTTCATTAGTAGAGTGTGGAACTTTCTAGAACTTCAGTGTCTGGGATTCTGTCTTGTCATTTGATCTTCAATAGCTTTCCAAGGCAGACTATGTGGAAGTGGTTTAATTTCCTAGCGTGTCGTTGATAAACAGTCCAGGTTTCACAAGCATATAGCAGTGTGGATAATACAACTGCTTTGTAGACTTTCAGCTTTGTTTGTAGGCTTATTCCATTTCTGTCCCATACATTCTTGTACAGTCTGCCAAAGGCCGCGCTGGCCTTGGAGATTCTTGCATTCACTTCGTCATCAATTGTGGCAGCTTGGGACACAGTGCTGCCAAGATAAGGTGAATTTGTCCACAACACTTAGTCTATGACTATTCACCTTGATATTCGGTACGGTGTGATTATTCCCTGGAGCTGGCTGGTACATAACTACAGTCTTCTCCAAGTTGATATTGAGCCCAAAGTTGGCACAGGCATATGAGAAAGCTGAAATATTGTGTTGCATGTCTGCCTCTGAGTTGGCGTATAGAGTGCAATCATCAGCAAACAGGAGCTCTCTGACGGTGTCGCTGTTAATTTTGGTTTTAGCTTTCAGCCTTCTGAGATTGAACAACTTTCCATCCATGCGGTAGTTGATGTCTATTCCAATGTCGTCGTTCTCGAAGGCATTCATCAACATGGCTGAAAACATGAGGCTGAACAGTGTTGGTGCCAGGACTCATCCTTGCTTCACTCCATTGGTGACAGGAAAGGGTTCAGACAGTTCACCATTTTCCTGTACTCTTGCCTGCATGCCATCATGAAATAGCCGCACTATTTGGACAAACTTTCGTGGACAGCCATATTTTGCCATAATCTTCCACAGTCCTTCTCTGCTGACTGTATCAAAAGCCATGGTAAGGTCAATGAAAGTGGAGAACATTTCGCAGTTCTGTTCCTGACATTTCTCTTGCAGCTGCCTTGCAGCGAAAATCATGTCAACAGTTCCACGTTCTTTTCTGAAGCCACATTGACTCTCAGGAAGAAGACCTTGATCGAGATGGGCTGTGAGGCGAATGAGAAGAATTCTGGTGAGCATCTTCCCTGCAATTGAAAGCAAGGAGATGCCTCGGTGGTTGTCACAGGATTGGCGGTTTCCTTTACGTTTGTAAAGGTGGACTATTGACGCGTCCTTGAAATCTTGTGGCATGGTCTCGTTCACCCATATGTTTGTAAAGACTTGGTGAAGCTGCTCTGTTAGGACCGGCCCACCTGCCTTGTATATCTCTGCTGGGATGGAGTCAGGACCAGGTGCCTTGCCGCTGGAGAGTTGCTGGATGGCTTTGTTTACTTCCACTATGGTTGGCAGGTCATCAAGTGTCTCATTGGTGGGAACTTGAGGAAGGCAGTTGATGGTTTCATCATCGAAGAAGGAAGTTGCATTTAAGATGTTGCTGAAATGCTCTGCCCAGCGTTGAAGGATTTCTTTCTTATCGGTGACCAATGTTTCCCCATCTGCACTGAGGAGGGGAACTATGCCTGGTGATGTAGGACCATAGACCGCTTTCAGTGAGTCGTAGAAGTTTTTCATATCATGTCTGTCAGCAAAGCCCTGAATTTCATCAGCTTTGCTGCTCAGCCAGGAGTCCCGCATGTGCCGAAGTTTCTGCTGCACTACTCTCTGAATGTTCTTGAAGGCATCTTTTTTTTTTATGTTGACTTCGGGTCATTCAAATGTGCCTTGAAGAGAATATGTTTCTCAGCCAGCAATTGGTTGATGTCTTCGGAATTTTCATCAAACCAGTCTTTATGCTTTCGGGGGGGGGGGGGGGCTGGACCAGGATTTCCATAGCAGTGTTGTAAATTATGTCCTTTAGGGCTCTCCATTCTGTTTCTGTATCCTGTTTAGCTGCAGCATTGGTCTTGAGGCGGTCTTCCAGCATATTTTCAAACGACTGCTGCATTTTCTTGCTGTTTAAGCGGGTAACATTTAGCTTTTTTTGCATTTTTACCCCTTGATGACGCCGTGGTGGCCTGATGTGAATGTTTATTTTCGAGACAATGAGACGATGGTCTGTCCAACATTCAGCACCACACATGGATTTTGTCACTCGAACGTCTTGTCTATCACTCCTCCTGACGATGACATAGTCAATGAGGTGCCAGTTTTTCGAGCGAGGGTGCATCCACGATGTCCTATTTCTCATGGGGAGATGGAAAATTGTGTTCGTAATCAGGAGATCATGTTCGGCGCATGTCTGAAGGAGGAGGAGTCCATTGCTGTTACAATTTCCGACTCCATGCTTTCCAATATTGCCACTCCAAGAGGTGGTGTCCGTGCCTACTCTGGCATTGAAATCCCCAAGCAGTATAAGTTTGTCACCTTTGGGAACAGATGTTAGTACATTGTGCAGGTCCTCATAGAACTTGTTCTTGACATCACCTTCGTTGGTCATAGTTGGTGCGTAGACACTCACAATGGTTGCATGCTTCCTTCCATTCAGCAGGGGCAACTTAATGGTCATGAGCCTGTCGTTTATAGCCTTCGGAAATCCAGCTAATTTGCCGACCAGGGCCGACTTAATCGCAAATCCCACACCGGATTGGCGTCTCTCCTCGCTTTTCCTTCCACTCCAGAAAAATGTGTAGCCGGCACCTATTTCACAGATTTGGCCTTCTTCTGCAAGTCGTGTCTCGCTCAAGGCTGCAATGTCGATGTTGTACCTGCCCAACTCTCTCCCAATCAGTGCTGTTCGTCTCTCTGGACCCGACGCGCCGTCTCTGTCAAGTAGGGTGCGTACATTCCAAGTTCCAATTGTTAAAGGAATATGGGTTACTCTTTTAGCTTTGCTTGTTTTATCTTTGTCCGTATGTCGACCGCAGTTAGGGTACCCAATAACCGCGGCTAGCTGGTTAGGTAGTGATGGAGCAGACAATGTTTAGGGCACCTTTTCTAGCCCCTTCCTCATGCTATGGAGGTGAGCAGTGTGTTCCTAGAGGGCTGCTCAGTCGCTCAGGGGGCTGCGGAATCCCACTGCTGCTCCGGTCATATGGCCTGAGCCGCCTGTGTGCAGGTCTGCGACTACGGCTGCCAGCGTACCCACGCCTGCCGCTTCGCCGCTCGCCCATCGCCACAGGGCTTGAAGGTGGTATAAGACGTTGGATGAAGAATGACTTATGCGATGACTTGGATTAAAGTGAGGAAGAGTTGATGACACCGGTTGCAAGAGACTAAGAACCCAAGTATTTGCTCAGAGCGCTGTTACGTTAGTTTTCCCATACACTTACCTCGCACCTTGATCAATGATACCTGACAGGTATACACCCACATTAATACTTCTGTGTAATACGTTTACACTGTGATCATACTATAGGACAAGAGTACAGGAACAGTGAAGCAAGGATGTTTCCTGGCACCAACACTGTTCAGCCTCATATTATCAGCTATGCTGACCAATGCCTTCGAGAACAACGACATTAGAATAGACATCAACTACCGCATGGATGGATCACGGGCTCCCTAAACGAATTTTTTACAGCGAACTGCGTTGTGGTAAACGCTCCCAAGGTGGCCAGAGGAAACGCTTTAAAGATACTCTGAAAATCTCACTGAATGCTTTTGAAATTCATCATGACACCTGGGAGGCTGCAGCCAGAGACCGAAATTCGTGACGTGCATCATTACGCAAGGGTGCAGCCATATGTGAGGCAACCAGGACTGCAAGAGCTGTGAAGAAAAGGCAGGACAGAAAAACCACTGCAGGAATACCTCCTCCAGAAACGTCAAGCATTCTTTGCCCACATTGTCAAAGAACATTTCGAGCCAAAATAGGCCTTATCAGCCATCTTAGAACCCACGGCTCCATACCTTCAACCCCACTGGATGAAATGAATGGTCATCATTCTTGATGGACAAACAACAACATCGGATATGTGTGCTTGCTGGTTGTTAGTGTATAATTTATCTCATCACTCCGTTTCGTCATGTTAATATGATTCTAAATTGTACCATACAACATCTTGCTGGTTCATCACATAGCCTTTATTCGTTTCCAACGTAACTTCCACAACATCATAATAAATTAATAATCCAACCTGCCGCACCACTAAAACCCACAAATGATTTGATGTTTATGTTCATATTCCCTGTGAACTAACGGCACACGTGGGGCAATATGATTAGTGTAGGCCGACCAACCGTTACCTTCCTAACATACCCAATCGATATATTTGGTTGTATTGTTCTTAGTTGAACAGATTTCATTCTCATATGATGTTCGAATATACGTTATGTTCGTTTACTGGTATGTTCAATCTACGTTATGTTCTTATGGTAGTTGAACAGATTTCTTTCTCATATGATGTTCAATCTACGTTATGTTCTTATGGTAGTTGAACAGATTTCATTCTCATATGATGTTCAATCTATGTTATTTGTTGTCTCTCGGTGAATTCGATACAACATAATAACGAATACCTCTAGTCAAATATGCTTCATAATATTGTTCATTGTGAACATTTTACTCTCTCTCTCTCTCTGTCTCTGTCTCTCTCTCTCTCTCTCTCTCTCTCTCTCTCTCACACACACTCACACACACACACACACTCCCCCCCCTCTCTCTCCCTCTCTCTCCGTCTCTCTTTGTCTCTCTCTCTCTCTCTCTCTCTCCTCTCTCTCTCTCTCTCTCTCTCTCTCTCTCTCTCTCTCTCTCTCTCTCTCTCCCCTCCCTTCCCTCCCTCCTTCTCATTTCATATAAGATTTCTAGAGATTTTTCCTAATGGTGAGGGACATTAGTAATAGGGAAAACACACGCTCACACAAAACCAGTCCATTGTACGCACTAGTTGTTGTAGTAGTAGGTAGTGGCTCGTGCGTTGAGTACGCCTGAGTTCAAAGCGAAAAAAAAAAGATTTTGGTCTTCACCCGCTCCAATTATCAACGGAAGAATGTCTTATTTTATGCTAACATCCCCTAGCAGCGCCGGTCTCCCTGGCCGAGGAGGTAGCATCTTTTCTCCGTAACCCCGAATACTCTCGTGGTTGACGTGAGCGCACGAGAATTGGAAGCGGTTCGAGTCGGCCAGTGACTTATGAGAGTATGTGAGCCGGTCGCTCAGAAAGTCGTGGCGTGCTGATGAGCGTAATCTAGCCTAGGAATCAACATACAGCTGAAAGATGCTGGATGTTGACCGCAATATCCTGAAACAGGATGGGAAATGCGGGGGGGGGGGGGGGGGGGAGAATCCCCTAGCAGCAACCTGCTGTGGCTGTGTGAAGTGTTAAGGACCTTCACATTATGTAGGCCTGGGTGCATGGGGAAACGGGTGGCCAATCTTACCCTCACGGAGCGAATATCGAGAGCCGGCATCTAACCCTCGCCCGACCGCGCTCATGCCAATGCCAGCGTGACATCCTATCCGGTACATCAATGCGCCGGCTTTATTTTATGACAGTCTGCATTATGTCCCCCCTCCCCCCCCCCCCCCCCCCCCCCCCCCCCCGCATATCCTTTTACAGGACATTGTAGTCAACACCAGCTTTTTTCAGTTGCAGTTGATGTCTTAGCAAGTTTTTACGTTCAGTAATTTGTAATTGCTTTCTGAACGACCGGCTCACATACATCCGTAAGTAACCAGCGCGACACGATCTGCTGCCAAATCTTGCGCAGCTGTGTTTCGTACGTGGGTATACGGGATTGCAAATAACACCTTCGCCAGGGAGACCGGCCTGCATTATTTAGTTGTCTAAAATGTTAGCGTTTGTCCTCTCTGGTATATGTATAGCTTCTGTCCAGGACACTGCACATGGTCATGTCAAAATGTTCTTGTCCTGCAATTACCAGTGACGTATTTTATGTAAGTGCTTCAAGTGGTGTCGGCTTGGAAAATTATACAGACTGGTCACGTAACTTCACAAAGTCATGACTAAGCATGTGTGAAGTTACAATATTACATTAGTGTCAAAACTTGGACTAAGATTAAATCAGAGATGTTTCATCATTATTCGTAATCCCGCATACCGCATTCGAAACACAGCTACGGGGGATTTGGAAGCGCACCGCCTTGTGTTGGTTTCCATACAATGGTATAAGTGCCTATGGTTCAAAAAGCAATGGTAAACTACTTAATGCAATCTTGACCAGGAATCACAAACAGTCAAATAATGCTGGAGTTGACTGCTACGCCCTGTAAAGGATACGAAACATGTTTGGTGTTGGTGTCATCATCATGTACCATTCGGACAAGCGTAGGGTGTTACAACATAACTCGCAATCTCACACGATCACCAGTCCTGGATCACACTGTGTTCTTGTCCCGTTTATGTCATATGGTCAAGCCATCCAGGTATTTCTCTCCAAGTAATGGGTATAGAGCCAGAGGAAGACCAAGAAAATGACGGATGGACAACATCAACAGTAAACTAAACAAACACGGGTACGACGCTGCCAAAGCAACACACCTGCAGGGTTGCCACTTTTTTTTTTGACCAAAAGTATCTGGAAACGGCCCAAACAACATCCATAAATATCTAGATTTCGTTGGAAAGTATCTAGGAAAAATATCCAGAATTAGAAAGTAAGAAATTATATATGTATTGATGTGACTGCCGATCTCCCTGGCGAAAAGTTTACGGCTATCGCCGTAATCCCGTATATTCTCGTGAGTAACGCAGCTGCGCCCGAACCGAAAGCGGTTCGAGCCTCGCTGGTAACTTACAGGGGTATGTGAGCCGGTCGCTCAGAAAGCAATGGCAAACTACTGAGCGTAATCTTGCCTAGTACATCAACAGCAGCTGAAAAATTCTGATGTTGACTGCACCGTCCTGTAAGGGATATGCAACATTAAAAACAAAATTGATGTGACTTACCTATAGAATCATGTCCTCATCTTCACTGATGCCTGTCTTACAAGATGCACTTAGCTTGGATGATGAAGTTGAAGCTTCAGATTCAAAATGACTCTGGTATGCTTTAGCTGTTCCAATTTCTTTTATTACACGATCAGGGAGCTGATAAGTTGAACAGCATTTTCCTGCTCTCATCAGGCCAAATCTTATTGTCAATATAGCATTTAAGAGATCAAGTTTCATCCTGTTTCTTAGTTTACATTTTGTGTAATTCACAGTACTGAAAACTCTTTCCGCATCAGCATTTGAATGGGGTAGTATAATGGCAGACATCGCACATTCAAAGAGCTCACAGAACGGACTGTTACCTGAGACATCTTTAAATTGCCTTCGCTCCAAAAGCTTCAGTTTCTGTTTTGTTTGTCCAGTCAACCAAATTTATTGTGGTTAACTAATATTCTGCTTCCACCACACTATTATCAGTAGCCCCTAAAAATGTAATAACTTGATAACATTTAGGTATGTCCTTGCTGAGGCTGAGGTACTGGCTGAGGTATGTTGTTAATAGAAAAGAGTATTTTTCAATACATCTAAATTTTCAGGAAGTCTCTGCTTCAGTTGATCGAATAATGAGACAAGAAAATCTTGACAGGGCTTTCTTAAGTTGTTCTCTTTATTTTCTGTTAACAGTCCTTTTGTTTTTAAACCATCAATTTTTGATTCGATTTGGTATCCCAGGTATGGCTTGGGAGCCAAATAGCTCTCTGTAGTGCAAGTGAACAAGTCAGCTTTACAAGTTGGCAATATAAGTCTTTTATCAATTGAGTGAATTAGCAAAGTGAGGTCGTCAAGTAATTTAACTTTATCAACATTTTGAGATTCAAATAGTTTATTAACTTTTTGCACTTCACTTACAATGGGTTTTAAAAAGAGAAGGAATGCCAAATGTTTTTCATCACTGTACATTCCATATAGTATTTCAGCTGTTTAGCACTTTTCATTTTGTCTTGTTATTTCGAAGTGCGTCTTCAACTCCAACCATTGGTTCACGGTTACTTCAACAGCTGGTTGAATTGATAACCATCTAGTTTTGCAATATGACAGAATTTTCAGTGGTGAGGAACTATCATTTAATGCTTTATATAAATTATTATATTGCTGTTGTCTGACAGATGATTTGGAGAACCAGTTATGTGTTTCAGCAATAAGGAATTCCAAATTCCTTGGTAAACATTCTGATGAGGCATGTGATAATGCTAGCTGGAAGGAATGACACGCACATTTTATGAGGATTAAAGATGGGATATCTTCCTTCAATTTTGCATACACGGCATGGTTGATACCAACCATTACCGATGCATTATCGGTTCCAATTGCAGTCAAATTCTTTAAGTTTATATGTTTACTGACCAAAAGTTTCTTCAGTGCCCTTATGCGCCCTTTTACTCATTACAGGGGGAGGGGGGTTGCCAGATTGTTGAGTGTTGACCCAAGTCAGTTAAAAGTTTAAATAATGGCAGTTACCATAATTTACGCGCGTCCAGACCAAACATAAAATGGGTAAATGACGCCGAAAGAAAAGTAACATCTAGAAAGTATTCAAAATATCCGACTCCAAATGAAAAATATCTAGAATTGCATCCAGCATCCAAACGTCAGAAAACGGTATCCAGACTCCGGCAAAAACCTCTAGTTCTGGATATTAAATATCTAGAATGGCAACTATGCACACCTGCTCTTGGAATGCAGGCTTAGGCTCACAAGAAGGCACGGTAAGTACCGGTTAGGAAAAGCGACTCATCTGCCCGGGGTTAGACAGACTCTTCAGGCGACACTGTTTATGTGGTAGGAGCGAAACCAACTATGATGAATATTATATTGGTATCACATTGAAATAACATAATGCAGAACTATTATAATGAGACCCATCAAGAAAAGTAAAAATTGTCAAAGAAATATATAGAGTATGGTAAGGAGAACAAACACTATCAAAACAACAGATCCACATTCAATAAATCGACTTCTATTTGCAGACGATCAAGCCTGGTTTATAGCGATGAGGGCAGACTGCAAAATCATATTAATAATTTGAGTTCAACATGCAGCATTTACAATATGAGTATAAATATAGCCCAAACCGAAGTAATGCAAGTTAGCAGATATTCTGGTCCACTAAGTATACAGATAAATGGCATATCTCTGAAAAAAGTTAAAGAATTTAAATATCTTGGAAGTATGATCACAGAAGATGGCAGATTGGATAGAGAAATCTAAATCAGATGTCAAAATGCAAGTGCACTTACATATCAACTATCACCCTACTGAAACATCCAAACATACCTGTGCAAAAAGACGGATAATAAACAGCATATTCACACCAACTCTATGCTACCAATCTCAAACGTGGACATTATCCAAATTATCCAAATCACACTTATGCAAAATCAACACCTATGAGATGAGATCACCCAAGAAGAAAATAGATTGGTGACATCAAAAACATTGTACAATTACACGGAATGACACTATCCAGTGCCACCCATCGCGCGCTGGAACGCCAATTACTCCTCCCCACGGCGATTGACGGCAAAAGTGGGAGATGATGATGATTTTTTTTTCCCGTCCTTCCATCCTGTTTCAGGATATTGCGGTCAACATCATCATCTTTCAGCTGTATGTTGATTCCTAGGCTAGATTACGCTCATCAGCACGCCACGACTTTCTGAGCGATCGGCTCCATACTCTCATAAGTCACTGGTGCGACTCGAACCGCTTCCAATTCTCGTGCACTCACGCCAACCACGAGAGTATTCAGGATTACGGAGAAAGCTGCTAACTCCTCGGCCAGGGAGCCGGCGATGATGATGATGATGACTAGGAGAAATAAACTTGAAAACTGTTAAAGCGGTAGGAAAATAGTATGGCTAAGTTATAAATACTTATAAATGCTTGGTCATAAGACATAATGGTGGCAAGAGCACAAACCTGATTCGAACCTGGTTAAACAAAATTTTATGTCACTATATATATATATATATCCTGTTTTGGTCGCCAAGTGACCTTATCCCGCCCATCTGTGTTCCGATATTCTCGGCATATCAATTTTAGTTCTTGCTAGTTCTCTTATGATCATGGTAAGTTTCTAGTTATTCAATCATGTGCCATGCTGGTAAGCGTCGCCGGTCATGTATCGCCATCTCACGCGATCACCAGAGTCGTGGATCAGCTCAGTGTTCTTGTCTCGACCATGCCATGCAGGCAAGCCATCCAGATATGTATCCCCGCCAAATAGGGGTATCTCCTATCAAAGAAGTAAGGCGCTTCCTTACATCTGCTAGCCTACGGGACATACTTCAGCAAGGTGGAGTAACCGTTTACCGCCAGGTATTTCTCCCTTTGCTTTCCCCTTGCTCTTTTCTCCATCTATGTTACCAGCTGTCACCAAGCGTTCACCGAATAGTTTTGGTGACCTCATAATGTTCCCAAATCTTGACTATCTACGTATAATCTCTCAAACCAGTTTAAGCTTCTAGTGTGCTTCTTGATTGAGCCAGTGTCTTTGTTTATCTGCCCGTCGACGGTATTCTTTGCACTTTCCCCAGAAACCACATCTCCACTGCCTTAAGATCTACCCAGCTTGTTGGTTTATTGTACATGTTTCACATATATACACCAGTATAGGTTTTACATAACGATCGCTAAAGATGGTTGACCAAAAGAAAGCGGACAAGACAGCAGATAACATCAATGCCCGTTTGGCATTGGCTATAAATCCGTCTAATATGTCTTGGGCTACAAGCAGACATTGAAGACCTTGAGGGTTGACAAGGCTAAGCTGGTCATCATTGCTGGAATGTGTTGTAACAGAATTGAAATGAAGGGCGGAGTCTTGTCCTCAACACTTTTTCTAATCTTCATCAATGATCTCGTTGCTAATCTACCCGATGGAATTAAAGCGGCAATGTACGCTGATGACCTGGTTTTGTGGAGCGCAAATGAACATGCATCAGTGGCCACCATATTGCTACAGAGAGCTGTAGATACATTTGTTGCATGGGCGGATAGATGGTGTATCAGCATAAACACTGACAAGTGCAGCACCGCTCTATTTACCCTTTCTCCGAAACAAAAGGCAGGGAGCATTCAGATAAATGGAACACCCCTAAGAGAAGATAAGGAACCAACATACCTTGGTGTAACATTCGACAACAGGCTGACATGGAGAAAACACATCAAAAAAGCAGTAGCAAAAGCCAGAAGGAAAATTGCCATCCTGAGAAAGCTAACTGGAACCACGTGGGGAGCCAGTGGGAAAATACTTAGCAAAGTTTATCAACAGAGCATACGACCACACTTGGAATACGGGTCAACTGCGTGGTGTTCAGCATCAAAAACTACATTGCAGGAGCTGGACAAGGTGCAAAATCAAGCTCTTAGAGTCATCACAGGAGGGATGAGATCAACCCCTATAGTAGCAATGGAGAAAATGGGGAGGACACAAGCTTTAAGAGAACGCAGAGATACAAAAACACTAATACAAGCAGAAAAGTTTCTCAGCTTGCCAGGCCACCCTATGAAGAACCGATTTGAAAACTTAGCTATGGGGCGGTTGAAAAGAAGTAGTTTCATCCACCAGGCCAAAGAAACCATCGATCTTCCCACAGTTGGTATCCCCCTGACAACTATTCCAGAGCGAACCCCGTGGAAAGATGAACATAGAATATCGCTACAAATCCAGTCAAAAGTGAGAGGAATATTGGACAAGGAAGAACAGAACAGTGTACAGCGCAGAACAGCCACTCTCAGCTTCCTTGATGATGAATACCCACAGGACCTCTGGATCCGAGTTTACACAGATGGGTCAGCACAAAATGCTGTTCGAAATGGAGGAGCGGGAGTGTACATAGAATACCCAAATAATACTAGAGACACGGCCAGAATTCCAACAGGAAAGTACTGCCATAACTATGATGCTGAAATTGAGGCAATCAAGATAGCCACAGAGAAATTACAAAATACCAGCCATGGTACACAACCTGCAGTGATATTGACAGATGCAAAATCCGTAATAGAGGCGCTCCTGTCTGGGAAATTGCCAGTTCTGAGGACACTACTTTCTGAACTTAGCAGTCAGCGTAAGATCACCATACAGTGGATACCATCCCACTGTGGAGTCCCCGGAAACGACAGAGCTGATCGATTGGCTAAGGAAGGAGCAAAAGAAGAACAACCTGATGTACCTATTACATACCACCAAAAGAAAAGAATGATCAAATCAATCAGAAAGCCACCAAACCTTACTCAAGACAACTACCACGTTATGGACAGACCAGAACAGGTCATTCTTCTGCGCCTCAGAACAGGACACAATAGATTACGCAACCACTTGTATACAAAATTCAAGATTGGTGACTCAGCCATGTGCACATGTGGTTTGGCGTCGCAGACAGCAGAGCACATACTCCAAGACTGCCCAAACTACAACATATCCAGGCGAACCTTCTGGCCTAGAGAGACAACAGTGGAAGATAAACTCTATGGACCGTTGAATGAACTAAAAAAGACTGTTAGATTCATACAAGAGACAACATTGCAGTTATAAACATAGTTCAGGCGAACGAAAGAAGAAGAAGAAATGTAAATCGGCAACGTTAAAGTCCAGGAAGTGACACAATTCCAAACAAATCCAGAAGCGTGTAACAGTAACGGCAATAAAACTTGAAGGCCGGCATTCATGTAATTGAAGGCATAATTTATTTGCCCGACAACAAGTCTGTTGCAATCTCCAGGCGATTAATGAAAAATATGACAAGATATGTTTACCGGGCCTGTAATTGCCAGGCGGGACGGTAATTACAATAATATATAATAATATACATCGCTGAAGGTGCTAGACCCTAGTGACTATCAATTCATGTCCCGGTCCTTCTCTCATTCCCAATCAGGATAGATTTCACCATGCCGTGACTTCCTAAGTTCCGTTGTGATATGTTGACATCTGTCCATTATTTCGTGCTCATAGATATAACGTTAATGAATCTTCTCATCATCCTCTGCAATATGTGTTGGCCATGATAACGTTGTCCTGCCAGTAAATATCTTCCACGTTCGAGATAACTTCAACGTGCTGCCTCTCTTGTCCAGCTCTCTGATCTGAATGTCTGTAGTTGTTGACAATTCTGCTGACATCTTCTGTTTTCTACGTCAGGGTCTTAGTTTCTACTAAACTTTGGTTCGCGACTTCGTCACGAATATCTGTTTACGTCATATCAGTTGCGCTACTACTTTGCCACATGGCGTTTAGACACAATGACGTCATCGGAATGGGCGATGAAAATCATATACGGAATTTCCCATTCCGACACTAAAGTGGACGTCAACAAAGGAATCCAAGGAGAATGTGGAGAACGTAATTTGGACAGCAACGGGGACGTTTCGGGAGAGAAGATCAGGACAGCGGTGTTTTCTATGGGCTCCGTGTTGGAGAGGATAGGATCTGGTTTGGTGCAATCTTCTTAGTGAGCGAGGAAATCGTCTGTTGTCTCACATTCATACAGTGATGGGACCGGGACAGGAATAACCCTTAGACAAGTTAAACGCGGCAGGTAAATCCTTGGGAAAAGAGCGACCTACCTAAGGCAATGGCAGAATTCGGGAACTGAGTCTGTATAACTATATAACCACCCGTCCCCGTCTTCAGGGGCAGGTTATAATATGGAATAGCGTTCTTTGTTATTCTGCGAGAGCATGTAATAAATGCCTGAAATTGCCATCGGCTGGTTTGCGTCTGTTTCATCAAGGTGAGCGCTGTTTATTATGTTGTTGTTGAGTACGAGCAACTTTATGTCTTGGAGTTGAGATGCGTCGGCATGTGTCAAGGCAATGTGGGGGTCTCTGATCCAGAAAGCATTGTGTGGATGTAAACAACGAAGATTCCCGCCATATCGCTAAGTAAACGAAGGAGAATGCACACCAGGATCAATTCCTGAAGCACGATGCAGCACCAAGATCGCTTGTTACGCGCCAACATGGCAGTTGCCGAAAGATCGTGAGAAACGCCAACATACTTATTGTTTGACGATAAGAAATTTGCAGGTAAAGTGACTAAATAATTTAATTAAACTAGTCCTTCATAAGTGCCACAGTTTGAGAAGTTTATCAGTGGAAAGAAAGCAAACTTGTGCTAGTTCACAAAGCTGTACGACAATGTGACACTTTATCAGTTCGATGTCCGCTATCAGGAGACATATTACACATGATAGTACCAATTGATTACATAGGACATGTTTTGAAATTAGACGTAGTCTACACATTACAGTGCACAACTCTTGAACATTAATATACTACAGTCAAGATACACTTGGCGAAGAAAAGGATATCTACTTAATGTTATTGGCTGCCGACACTTTGTCAAAGTTACACTATCGGCATAAGGAACATTCATTACGTCTATGAAGACATTATAGAGATTAATTATTTAACATTTTAACGTACGAGATGTCAAATGTCAATATTACGTCGGGACTTATTGCATTTAGTCCTACCAGGTCATAAAGACAACGCCACATATAGATACACAGACAACAGGACACTTACCTCCACACGGCATTTATACGACTTCACCAACTTCTACACATTTACGATGCCATTATCAGGAACATATAAAGACACTTATGGATATTACACAGTGCACAGCTGTAGCAAATGACTCAGTTATTTATTGACATTGTTCCAATGTTAGCGATCCTCACTAGGACACCATTGAGCTCATTTACGGACATGGAAATAACACTTCGTTCGTCTAACGACACCGTGACAGAATACTACTGGACACTACACTGCATCTGAAACGCATCGGAACGTTACGTGTTCCTCAAGACTCTGACGTACTATCACACGGATTGACAACTACCATTTTTCATCATGACACCAGACACAGTCAGCTTGTTCACGCATTGGACTTTATGTACCAGAACTGGATGCAAGCAGATCTACTGATTTCACTGTGGGCATCATTCAGTCGGATACCTACAACAGCCTAAACTACGTGTTATGGGTTGGTTACGGACTTCCTGAGTCCAGGGTGAAAGTACAAATTAATTGTGCTATCGTTCAAGCCAGGAGCAACAGTCTATTGTGGACACAGTTTCTCGGGTAGAAATCAACAATCATACCAATACTCGAGTGATGACCAGGATCAATTTCTTATTGAACTGATCGACACAATTCTATGTCAAATTTTTTGAACGACAGGAACTCTACTCAGTTATATTTACGGACACGAGAACCTGAAAAAGGCCAGTATATGTTACTGTTGGTTAATGTGTTATTGTTGATAAATGAGGTGCCTATTATTTAATATTAAGTAAATTAGTTCAAAAATAGATAGTGGGAGCGGTTGGAAGAGCGTTTCTACATTAAGCAAGGACACTTGAATATTGTGGTGTCAACACATAAATTTTGTCTTGGGTTAAGTATAATAGTAATTTCTATAAAAGTACTATTGTCTTTTATGAAAGAAAATATCTAGTTACGTCACTCGTCAGTCGTCTTCTGTCATTGTTGAGTTAGTACTAAATATTCTTTATACTATATATAGATAGCAAGAAGTTACTGAATTTCGTTATTGTTCAATTTTACATTGCTGTTGAGTTGCAATTCACATTTTGTTCAGCAGTTGTTATATTGATTGTCTACTCCGAATTGAACATATTTACATTTTTACATTGTTCTATCAAATTTCAGCTAGATAGATTATTACACAGGCAGGACAGGATGTCGACACTACAATATTTCACGGAGTTAGGTGAGAAGAATGGATTGGCTGGAGCAGAACTCAGGAATTGGGTCATACAGGAATATAGAGCTCAAGCTGCACGTGAGGGGGAGGAACGAAGCAACTTCAAGCTACGTGTGAACGACAAGAACGACAAAAGAAATTGGCGCTGGAGATGGCTATCAAGCAGAATGAGATAGCAGCTAGAGAAAAAGAATTAACTTTGAGACGCGAAAGGATTGCGGCCGAAAAAGAGAATTTGGCTCTGAAGGAACAGGAAAAGATAGCTGAAATGAGAAAAGAGTTAACGGCAAGACAGATAACCGCAGACGCAGAGTTAAAGGCAAGACAATTAACCGTAGAGACAGAAATCAGGCAAAAACGACTCGCACTTGAAGAGGAGAATCTTGCAAAGGAAACAATGTGGAAGGAACGTATGAGACAAATGTATGAAATAAAGGAAAATAATCACACAGGTAAGGTATCTGCTACAGTAGTGGAAGAACCAAACGCCAGAGATTTCGTTCAGAAAGTAACCATCGAACGCAAACCTGACGAGACACTCATAAGTACCCAAACTCAAACGACGCATGAAAAAGAAGAAGAAAACACACAATTAAAACAAGTTAGACCAATTGGTAACGAAAATGAGCTAACACAAATGTGTGATAACGCAACAGAAACGAATTGTATAAACCAGGATATGCACGAGATAAACGAACATTCTTCATCATATCAGAAACAGATGAAACGTGATTATATGTCTTTAAATGACATCTTTTTGAAACATTCTAAAAAGAGAATAAAACTTACACGCATTGGTTGTTACACACAAAAGTTACATGCACAACAAGCGGAGAAACATAGTGTAAACGGGTTCATACAAACAAAAACGCATATCATAAACATGCACACAGAAGTGAAGAAGCATAGCACAATATACACCAAAGGCAAGAAACGTATTACATACATACGCACAGAAGTCAAGAAGTGTGTCACAAACGTACATACAGAAGTCATTAGGTGTATTACACACAATACACGCTGAAGTTAAACAGTATGTCACTAACAGATACACACAATCAAAGAAATACGTAGCGTGCGGCATTACAATTATCCATTCACAAGTTAAAAGAAGATACACAAGACTGAAAACAATTACATTGTTCCAATCAACAAAGTTACAATGTACAAATATTGGCATGAGTGCAGAAGAGAGATTCTACAGATTTGAAAGAAAGAAAGAAAGAAAGAAAATGAATGAAAGGACGAATAAAAGAAAAGAATAACAAGAAAAATAAAATGGGATGAAAGTGTTAGGTTCATATCAACACATAGCACACCACAGACACATTAGGGTCTTATTACATAGTTATCCCAGATGTCACTGTGTAAAGGTATACTTGTCAGAATTGTTCTCACTATCTTTCTTCACTTAAGTGTGTGAAAATATGTTGGTTCTCTATTCTACAGATAATTGTTCGTAACTATATCGTTATTAGAGAACTTAATAATTTTATGAAAAGTATTTGATTTAAATATTTATTATATTTCTGATTTATTATCTTAGAAATCTTGAATCTTTGAGATATGATTCTTCACAAAACTGTAGGATCTACAAATCAATTATAATCTTGCCGATATTCTAAATCAACTATAAATATAAATATTTTATTAAATTTATTCAATTCTAGTTTATTATATTTGTTTGTTCATAGAGGGTTTGGAAATATGTGTTAGATAGCACCGAATTTACTGGCAATACACACACAGATCAACAATTACATAGTATGAATGCAAATAGCTAGTTTAAGTAGTTGGATACTTCTGTCATTATGTGATTTTGACAGGATGATAAGAAAATTTACGATGAGGAATGGGAGAACTTTGAGAACTTTGACTTGAGTGGCTTTCTCTCCTGTGTCGGGTTTTCACTTGGATGGTTTGTGACGATGTCATTTTAAAGAAGAACCGGTGAACACGTAATGTGCTATGACAAGTTGAACTTAATGAACATTTTATAGAATTATTATATGTAGTATGTGTATATAGAGTTAATTTAATGAATTGTGATAATAGTTGAATAGTTAACGTAGTTAGATTAAATACTATGTTAGTGTAGTTATATTTTGATCATTGATCGTTAGTTATTATTACTTAATTATGGGTTGTCAATGTTATTGCGATCGCCATTTCCAAGTATAGACACCACTACATATAGCATAATGAAATACGCCGTTGAAGGATATTGTCACTCGGTCATTATTGCCACACATTCACAGAGAATTTATGATGACTTCTTTAAGGATCATTTACCGCGACTACACCTATGAGATTACGATTTACGACATAGCGGTTGGGATAAAAGTCATTGTGTCTACACTGCTATGTGTCAGATTAATTCTCTTGATGAAAAAAACAAATGATTACATCATTTTAAAAGGGAGGGGGGCATACTGCCACATGGCGTTTAGACACAATGACGTCATCGGAATGGGCGATGAAAATCATATACGGAATTTCCCATTCCGACACTAAAGTGGACGTCAACAAAGGAATCCAAGGAGAATGTGGAGAACGTAATTTGGACAGCAACGGGGGACGCTTCGGGAGAGAAGATCAGGACAGCGGTGTTTTCTATGGGCTCCGTGTTGGAGAGGATAGGATCTGGTTTGGTGCAATCTTCTTAGTGAGCGAGGAAATCGTCTGTTGTCTCACATTCATACAGTGATGGGACCGGGACAGGAATAACCCTTAGACAAGTTAAACGCGGCAGGTAAATCCTTGGGAAAAGAGCGACCTTCCTAAGGCAATGGCAGAATTCGGGAACTGAGTCTGTATAACTATATAACCACCCGTCCCCGTCTTCAGGGGCAGGTTATAATATGGAATAGCGTTCTTTGTTATTCTGCGAGAGCATGTAATAAATGCCTGAAATTGCCATCGGCTAGTTTGCGTCTGTTTCATCAAGGTGAGCGCTGTTTATTATGTTGTTGTTGAGTACGAGCAACTTTATGTCTTGGAGTTGAGATGCGTCGGCATGTGTCAAGGCATACTTGGCAGCAAACCCCCTCCCCTTTGAAAATGGTGAAACCATTTTTGATCGTAGTCAATTTATCTCGCCTGACAAGTAGCAGTTCAACATCCATGAGTCATATGTATATAATCTATTCATATTATTGCTAACATGATGGTCTGGTCTCCTATCAATCACACACAAAATCTCATTTTAAAACATTATTATTATATAGCGGGAACGCCCTCCTATCTACACCCTGGCATACGTCGTGTAGCACCAGCCTATGGGATAGCTGGGCTAACTAATCTACAAACATAGTCTTAGTCCCTCAAATGCCAAAACTGGCACGCTTCCCCAACCAAATTTACAAAACCCGATTGAGGGACGTGTGTGATTGAATGGAACCAATCCCTCTATATTAGTTTCGGTATATAATATGTAACTACATGACTATTTTCTCTCTGCTATGTCTTTCTCGGCTACGTTGTGACACTTTGTTCCTGTCATATTTGTTTGGTGAGGTCTTCTGCCTTTGTAGCTGACGAATTGTATTAATATGTGCGAGCTTCATTTTTGCTTTTATATGGCTGTGACGACAATTTGTGCTGGCTAATAATTCTCTGTATATAGACAACTTATATCATACACAATGCAATGTATAATCGATATATATGGGACAATAGGAATGGCCTAGTTTTATAGTTTATGGTGGTTATTTATGTCGTTATTGTGTCTGTATAGTTTGCCATTCTCATCACTTGTAAGCGATTTGTTACTGGTGTACCAGAAATTCCACCAATTATTCTGATTTAAAACAACAAAATTCTTCAACAATTCAATAATTATAGTAAATTAATTCAATTAACTTAATCTGAAATAGATAAAATTCATATTATAATTAATTTATATTCCTTCCATACAGTCATGTGATTCATCCTTTGTATATATCTGTACTGTTATTCGTATTTGTATGTCTGGCTTGTACTTGTATGTATCGCTTGACTGTATATAGCACTGAATTAATTACGTTATATTCATCAAGTACCGATTAGGAAAAGCGACTCATCTGCCCGGGGTTAGGACCAGACCCTTCAGACGACACTGTTAAAGTGGTAGGAGCGAAAACAAGTCATGATTAATAATATATGGTATCACATTAAAATAACATAATACAGAAAAATAA